>JANAVB010033820.1:18190197-18195197 GCA_029216955.1 Iris pallida
CTCTCTCCCTCTCTCCTTACACAACACCATCATCACCACCAGCTCCATTGGCCGAACCCCCTACTCCACCCATGGCCGAGCACCACCACCACAGCCACCATCTCCTCCTTCTCCTCCTTCCTCGTCCACTTCATTATCACCACCACCATCTCCATTATCATCAACAACACCATCACCATAACCATCACCAACACCCCGAGCACCACCCCTCCTCCATGCCGAGCCAACTCCGGCCGGCCAGGCATGGCCAGGCGTGGCCATGCCACGTGCGCACACGCAGCAGCGCTGGCAGCAGCTGCAACAGCGTGCATGCACGGCCGCGCGCGCGCACCGGCAGCCGCGCGCCGCCGCGGCCGTCGCCGTCGCCGGCGAGCCCCCCCCCCGGGCTGCGCATGGGCCGGGCGCACCTCCCCGTGGCGGCCACCGTCCTCCGGGACGCGCCGCCTAGGCGTTTCGTGCGTTTCGCACGGGTTCCCGCCGTGACGCGTGCGGGAACGGAACTCTGAATCGCGTCTCGAAACAGCAACTTCGCATCGATTTTCTGGGAGATCCGACCGTTGGATCGGCGAACTCCTTGCTCCGTCGTAATCTCGGTATATCCATCTTCACTCCTGTCAATTTTCGTCCGTTAATTTTATCATTTGATACCTCAAAACTGGCCACCAATTTGACGTTTTAAATTGAACTATTTTTGGATAGTTTCGTGGAGCCAACTTCGTCAGCTCGTAACTTCGCCGTCGCAGCTCCGTTTTGTGCACCGTCAGTTCCGGTGCACAGCTGGTATAACCATCTTCCTGTCTCCTTTAGATTTCGTTTCATTTTAAGCACGTTCGGTTGGTCGAATTCGACGCCAAAGTTGGCCGTCCGAATTCTTTAATTTGCACTTGTAAAATTCCATTTTTGAACCCGGGACTCCGGATTCAATTTCTGACACCACTAGTAGACTCGTGGCGTCGTTCTGGCATGTTTTCATATAAAATTTGCTTGATTTGGAGAACGTGGGCCCTGGCACGCATTTCGGTGCAAAGCGGGTCCCACTTTCTGAGTCAACGGGGCTTTTTGACGCCGGCTCATCGAAATCCCATTCTGGATATACCGTTGAGTTCGTATCGTCATTCTGGACTCGTTGACATATAATTTGCTGAGTTTTGAAGACATTTGCTCCGGCACGCATTTCCGTGCAAACCGGATACCAAGTGTCGCGTCAACGTATCATTTTGAGATCGGCACATCGAAATGCTATTCCGGATATACCGTTGGGTTCGTATCATCATTCTGGATTCGTGGACATATAATTTGCTAGGTTTTGTAGACTTCTATCCCGACACGCTTTTCGGTGCAAAGTGTGTCCAACGGCGGACATCATTTTGACCCGAAATTACCGTTTTGCCCCTGTGTCCAAATTGGACTTATGGGTAGGCTATCCTAGCTGATTTGACCGTTCTGGACACGTTGGTGATATTTATTTTATCATCCGACAACATCTGTAGATTTTGATTATGTATTATCCTTAATTTATAATTAATTATTTTTCTAGATATTGTTGCTTTCTGGTTTTGAATTTTTATATATATTTTAATTGCTGTAAAAATCTTGGAAAAATGGTATTTAAATATTATGTTAATTTAGCTAATTTATTATAATTTTTCTAGCATTTAATAAGTACTTTTGGTATTTTATAAAAATAGGAAAACAGAACTCATTTTCAATATATTTATGTTTGCTGATTTTTAATAAATATTTATGAGGGTTTATAAATCCCAAAAAAATTAGTATAAATTTCTATAATTAACAAGGATTATTTTGGTACTTTATTTTATATATATTTAAGCTTTTTGTCTATCTCTAAAATTGTTGGAACTTAGTGTACCGTTTGATTTATTTATTGAGTAGTTACAACTTGCAAGTTTTGCGTTGATTTGAGTTGTTATAGTATTGGACCTCACCCCGCACTAGTATATAGATCCTAGGAAGTTAGTTTGTGTATAGTGGCACTCCACATTAGACTTTTATGCTAGGTCCCCACTTGGCTAGTATCCAGTCAGGAGTCGTGTCACACCACTAGTGTATTATTGAACATAGCTTAGAACTGAGTTTGTATATCATTATTGACAGGATACCGGACATCTATATCTTCGTACTAGTATTCTTGCTTTGCTCGAGGCAAGTACATCTACACACTCATTTACTGTCTTTTAATGCTAGAACATGTATTAACCCTGTTAAAATACTGCTTTCTGAATAACTGCAAGTTAAATCTTCACATGTTACATTAAGTTGGTCCCTACCATGCTTAGGACAGTTATCATATCTTCTCATGTTCCTTACTGATTCTCAGTACATGTTTTACTATGCTTTATACTACTCGGAGTATTCACATGTTTCATATTGTTCCCAGTACCGGCTATGCTTATATTACTCCCAGTGTCTCTCACATGTTTTTACTGTTCTTGTATCTCTCACATGATTAAAAAATGGGTTATGGGGAAACTGATAGTAGTGTATGTGATCACGACCCCCCTATAGTAGCGAGCTTGGTCGCATTTTATATGCATACCTTGCCGCAGGTAAATATCCCGCATTTTCTGTACGGATGTACACCTATGCTTGTCTACTTATACGTATGTACATTTCATTATGTGCCACAGCACATTGTACATCTATTGACCGATCACGTACCTGCTACAGTTTTAAACATTACATATACATCTGTCTCTATGACATATGTATTCTTGCCATGATAGATTATGAGATATACCATGACTCCAGATATGCCATGTTCCCTGTGTTACTATGATATTGTGATCCCAGTTGTACCATGAGGTCATGTTTCTAGTATTTCCTGTTTTATAGACTTATCACACCACGTTTCTTGTTGTACATCTCTTTCATTATATGCTCAATACTTTAGTTGTAGAGGTTGTACTTGCTCCCGTCCTGACAGGATAACGTTGTAGGTTCACTTTTCGAGGATGAAACGCTGTGTGTTACATGTTATGGTGCTGCATTGAGGACCTGGCCTTAGCTCTAGTAGAGGCCCCAGCGGGGAACCTTGCTTAGTTATCTTTCATGTGCTTAGTAGACTTAGACTTTGTCTGTTCTTATATTTGGATACTGGACTTTGTCTCCAGTTAGATACTTTGGTTATGTATTATTAAGTCTGTGCTCATGTTACCTTCGCTTATAGATGCTGTGTTGTGATGAACCTTTAATTATGATTTTAGAACTGTTAGTAGCTTAGATCCTTTATTGTCTATTCTTAGAACAGCTTACTGCGCTTTAACCAAGCGTAGGCTGGACATGGCTCGGCCCGGCCCAACAATTTGGGTAACGGGTCGTGACAGGAAGAAGAGTTAGAAGGAGAAAAAGTAGAAGAATAGGAAGTAGAGGGAAATTGAGAAGTAGAAGGGTAGAAACACAAAATAGGGGAAATCGAGTTAGAGAGCGAAACGGAGCTCGGAGCGTCGAATTGAGACGAAACTTGGCGTGGAGTTAGAATACGTGATTTAGATTTTGCGGGTAGGCTCCCGAGTGGAAATCGGAGTCGTAGGGCGCCGGTATCGCGCCGTATCAGTGCGTATCTTAAAATATTCAAGATTTTGGCAACGGGCCGTATCATGGACCGGATGTCCACGTTACCTAGGTATTTTGGTAGGTAATATATGTATAGGCTAGTACCTTACTACCTTAGGGTGCACGGGTCAAAATATCAAGCGTAGGTAGGCTAACTAGATAAACGTCGAAGGTAGAATTTTATCCTTTTTAAGGGTAAAATAGAGAATTGGCCTACGGCCAAGATTTAAGTTTCGAAGTCCAAGATGGACTTGGATATGGGTTGTAGAGGTTGATAATAGTTAGGAATAGTCGTCTAGACCTAGTCTTGACCCCGGTTGACCACGGTTGACTTTTTGGACCAAAAGTCAACTATGGGTGAACACTTTACCCAATTTAGTCCCAAATTCCATTAGACTTGTGCAGTTGACCAAAAGTCAACTGTTAGTCACCAGTGACCTAGGGTTGACCAGAGTTGACCTAGGGTTGACCAGAGTTGACCACGATTGACCAGAGTTGACCGGTTGACCAAAAGTCAACTGTTGACTCAAATCGACCTAGATTAATTCTGTTTGACTTGCATTGACCCAGTATGACCTAGCTAGACCTAATATGACTTAGGTTGACCTCGTACAGTCTAGTTTGACGTGCCTTGACCTAGAATGACTTAATAGGGTCTAAATTGATTTGACTTTACTTCCTAAAACATAGTATTGATACGTCTTGTTCTCTATAGGTCCTCGAGACGCTGCATTTGCTCCGGTTGACATATCATACCATATTACAGGTGAGTACATTCTCTGACACTTTTCTAATTTATAATGATTGTTATGATTCATGTAATTAGTGTGGATATGCTTGTTCTCGACACATTGGTCACACGGATTGGTATTCATGGATCCCGACATGAGATGTTATTCCTCGTTATCTTGGTATATCTTGTGCAAGCCCCCTTGTAGTTCTTGTGCAGTATATGGACACCGATTCTCGAGGAGACTTGCTCCCTTCTCGTAGAATCCCGTGTCGTAACGTGTCTTGCTTGGATCCACTCTACCAGTCGGGGACGGGAAGTACTAGTATAGATGTGTGGTCATACCCGCCTTGTATATATTGTGAACCTTGTGAATGCCAATCTTACACCACACGTATGATTGGCTAGATCATAACCTTGTGCAGACCCAATCCGGCCACATGTTGTAGCTAGTATTCACACACCTAGATATATGATTCTTGATTCTTGTACATGCCATGATCAGTTTACTTGTCTTGTTCTAGCTCTAGTTTTACAGCTTATCTTGCCATGATACTCACATGTACATTCCATGATTTTCTTGTGTATACTCTCTATTTACTGTCTAGCTTTTGTCATATCTTGTGAACTGTTGTTAGTAGATTGTACTCGTTCCATCCTGACAGGATATGTTGAAAATATTACAGATGCAGACGAG
>JANAVB010033820.1:18200197-18222633 GCA_029216955.1 Iris pallida
TAGGAATAGTCGTCTAGACCTAGTCTTGATCCCGGTTGACCACGGTTGACTTTTTGGACCAAAAGTCAACTATGGGTCAACACTTTACCCAATTTAGTCCCAAATTCTATTAGACTTGTGCAGTTGACCAAAAGTCAACTATTAGTCACCAGTGACCTAGGGTTGACCAGAGTTGACCTAGGGTTGACCAGAGTTGACCACGGTTGACCAGAGTTGACCGGTTGACCAAAAGTCAACTGTTGACTCAAATCGACCTAGATTAATTCCGTTTGACTTGTATTGACCCAGTATGACCTAGCTAGACTAATATGACTTAGGTTGACCTCGTACAGTCTAGTTTGATGTGCCTTGACCTAGAATGACTTAATAGGGTCTAAATTGATTTGACTTTACTTCCTAAAACATAGTATTGATACGTCTTGTTCTCTATAGGTCCTCGAGACGCTGCATTTGCTTCGGTTGACATATCATACCATATTACAGGCGAGTACATTCTCTGACACTTTTCCAATTTATAATGATTGTTATGATTCATGTAATTAGTGTGGATATGCTTGTTTTCGACACATTGGTCACACGGATTGGTATTCATGGATCCCGACATGAGATGTTATTCCTCGTTATCTTGGTATATCTTGTGAAAGCCCCCTTGTAGTTCTTGTGCAGTATATGGACACCGATTCTCGAGGAGACTTGCTCCCTTCTCGTAGAATCCTGTGTCGTAACGTGTCTTGCTTGGATCCACTCTACCAGTCGGGGACGGGGAGTACTAGTGTAGATGTGTGGTCATACCCGCCTTGTATATATTGTGAACCTTGTGAATGCCAATCCTATACCACACGTATGATTGGCTAGATCATAACCTTGTGCAGACCCAATCCGGCCACATGTTGTAGCTAGTATTCACACACCTAGATATATGATTCTTGATTCTTGTACATGCCATGATCAGTTTACTTGCCTTGTTCTAGCTCTAGTTTTACAGCTTACCTTGCCATGATACTCACATGTACATTCCATAATTTTCTTGTGTATACTCTCTATTTACTGTCTTATAGCTTTTGTCATATCTTGTGAACTGTTGTTAGTAGATTGTACTCGTTCCATCCTGACAGGATATGTTGAAAATATTACAGATGCAGACGAGGGGGATTACTGTACCTACTACGGTCCGGATGACGTAGTGGGCCTAGACCTGGAGACTTTGGTCCAGCAGGGCTTAGCTCCGCCTGGCGAGACCTTACCTATTGCTTAGTTAGAGTAGGTCTTTTATACTGGACTTTGTCTCCAGCTACTTTTGAGACTGTTATTATTATGGACTGTATTAGAGACTTAGACTTGTATATATATTCTTGTGTTGGACTTGACAGGTTATTATTTTATTATCGTCTTGTTGTCTTTATCTTTCAGTCTTTACTTTGTTATCTTAGAGTTGTGATTGAGTACTTATATATATTCACTGCTTGTCCTCCGTTCGGAGTTGACCATATTCTCGACAGGTTTTGTTATATATATAAACTGTTTAGAGTAGAAAAATCTACAGCGTTCCATATCGATTTTTCGGTGAGGGCTGGGCGTTGTCGCGTCACGTGCCCTTTTAGCGGGTGCGGATCGTGACAAGGATCAAGACAAGCATGACAAGTCTAACTATAGGTCGGGATTCCGTACACGTATACAAAATACGTAATACGAACCACGGATATTACATATTGTTCTTGTTTAAGATGGTTTCATACACTTATGCAATATATACTTGCATGTTATGCTTGTAAGTCTTCCAACTACAAGATTGAAACATTTTATTCTTCAATATTTTCTACTAACAAGTTGAAAAGTGTATATATGTCGCATATGGAACCAATTCCATTACCGTACGATCTTGAAGCTACTCTGACGCGATGACCAATTGGAGTACCAGATGTTAGACGCAAAGCTGAAAGACCATAGAAGAAGCGCATCCCTTCAAGCAATGAATCTACAAAAGATTTGCGTTGTAGTAACTGTCATGGAGTTGGACACAACAGAAGAAAATATACTAGTCAACCTATGTAGTAACTGATGCATTCAAGTTGATAAACAAAGATGTAATCAAATGACAAAAAGAAATATGATTTATATTTTACATATTGAACACGAAAATAAATTCCACTATTTTCTAGCCAAATGTTTTCAAAGAGTTTTGCGAATACTGGTTCTACGCCTTGGACGCTCCGGTTCTGGGGCAACCATCGGTTCAGGGGAATCCTCCTGAGCTGGCCTTGGAGTCACAATCGCTTGGGGTATCTGTCTTGGCCTTGGAGTCACAATCCGTCGGGTCTCTTGAGTTGGCCTAGGAGCGCTTGGAGTCGACAGCAACTGTGTATATTGTTCCATCTTCGCAAACCAATTGGTAAAAGTAGGTTGGGAGCTGCTCTCGCCGGCATAACCAGATGTTCCCTCGCCGGCATAACTAGATGTTCCCTCACCAGTAGTGTCACGCCCCGCTCCCGTAGGAGCGATCGTCCTCGCTAAGGCGTGATGCCGCACAAGCCTAGATTGCGCTCGTGCAAGGCGGGTTCCATAACGGCCGATTACAGCGGCGGCGACGGGGTCGTCGCACAGAAGTCCCAAGCAGAGACATTGAAAATGCAGCGAAAATTTAGAACAAAACACAAGTTATTCAAAAGAAGCTCTTTATTGATATCGAAACAACGGTTACATTGGGGGCGCAAGGCCGAGATTACAATCACTCGAATTCACTCGTCTCACATTACAAATTACTCTGCTCTCTCTCATCTCTCGATACAATACTTGAATCCAGCGGAAGCTTCGGATGGCGATGTCCATACATTATGTCCCGTATAAGTCTTTGATCCATGCGGCCGCATGCTTCGAATCGCCAAGGAACTCCGTGCCTCGACGCATCCAAGCGAGCTCCGCACCACGAGCTTCTACCTGCACCTGCACATGGAAACTGTATGGGTGTCAGTACTCAACTATACTGGTGGAGTGAGCTTCTCGCCCATCCATACAAAACTGACACGTTTATTTTACTTTGTGCAATACAAGCCCCTTTACGATTGTCTTTCTAGTCTTGCCTTTGGATCAATTTTTAGGACATAGGCAATCGGCCTATTTAGTGTCATTAGACTGTCTCCGTGCTATTGCACCGATAACTCATTTACCCTTGCCTCTAGACCACTTCGTGTTTGCAATGTCAACGCACCGACTCATACATGTCTCTCGTGCCATACTCTGGGACGTAACGATTCGGTCGTGTCAAATACTTGCCCGTGCCTCAAACTTCGAGGCCGTGCCTCGTAACGTAACCTGACTTATCCAAACTTGCCTTACGGCCCTTCCAGACTTAACTCGAAACGTCTAACACAACTTTTAGAACCGGTGTTGAGAACTCAAGTATGACGCCTTATCTCGTGGCAAAACACGTGTCTTTACGTATAGCCGAATCGTAGGCTTTATAACACTTTGGTGCAACCGAGCACACATTTCACAACACATCATATACCGTGCTTACGCTTCCTTTGTTACGACCGACACCGTGCATGCGGATTCGCCGTATAGCACGCCAATTATCTATATGAAAGGCCACTGGCATGACAAGCTATCGCGGACATAGCTCGGGTAGGCGGCGGGTCCTTCGATGCAAGGTAGCTAGCCCCATGGAAAGCCCCCGACTACCCACGCAATAAAAGCATGCGCTGCTATAACGTCTACCCCCTAGGATGACTAGGCCCGGTGCCCCGGCGTATAACCAGTCTAGGCAGAAATCCTTGTCGACAAGGTGTCCAATGACGACGCACCTACGAGACATCTAGACTCATGTAAATGCATGGCCTAATTTGTTGGTACGAATGGAACTATACTTAGCAACTCGTGCTCTGAACTACCCTTTGTATTACGTGCATCGGGGCCGCGAGATTCCTAACCGAGGGACCGCCTCGAACATCTTAACGTGGATAGGAACGCGAGACTCCCAACCGAGGGACCGCCTCGAAACATCTTAACGTGGATAGGAATGCGAGACTTCCAACCGAGGGACCGCCTCGAACTTCATTGAACTCGAGGGAACGACTACTACGTAGCCTTCCAACTTAACTTGAACAAAACGTGTTCCTTAAGTGCCATGGACCGTGCCTAACTTTACATCGTGCCAACCGTGGCTCGTGCCTTTAACTGAATCACGTCTTACGCGACGCTATCATCCAAGTCATATGTTACATGACGGCCCTTGAGATCGTGGGACTATTTGACTTGACAACCGTAGAAAGAACGGGACGGCACTTGGAATGACTTAGGTCGATCGGCATAACTTTGCCTAACTTACTCAAGCCTACAACTTAACCCGAGGGATGAGCCAAGGCTATGCCAAGCCTTGTGCAGTGGAAACGTGCATGCTTTATCGAGCATTTACGCGGGCGACGCCTATGACTTAGGCTAACTTCTCGTTTGTGTCGAATACCAACTTTTCCTTCTCCCAAGCCGCGGGACGAAGGAACGAGTGTCATTTTTAAAGCACGCTGAGCACCAACTCTAATCAGACCGTGGGACGTTTTCCATGTTCTAAACTCATTTCGACCCGTCGGGATTATTCTCTTAGCTATGTGGATTCGTCTCTTTTATTATTAAGCCTACTTGTGCAAGTTGAAAACACGATTTATTATGTGAAGGCAAAGATGAGGTAAGTTCACCGAAACTACCCCACCTGAGCGATGTCTTCGAGTCGCCGTTGTAAGGCCAAGTCCGAACGCCGTCGGCGTTTCGATTCCTCCGATTGACTTCGCGGGTAGGGGCACTACAACATACACCACTCAGAACAAGTCTCGTCCTCGAGACTTTCCTGAAAGCAAACCATCCTACCGTTTCTATGGCCAAGACTTAATCGTACCCACTCCACTTACGCATTTCTTCGATTTCGAGCCACGCTCGCACTTATCGCTAACTTAGTCGTAAGGCACACCAACCGATCAACCAACATTCGAACTCGTCTCAAATCAATGATCACATTACCGTCAATATTTCTTCGAAATTTATAATTTCAAAATCCTCGACACTTTTCCGTTCCTCAACTCTCACTTGATTCAACGTATCACTTAGTTGGATCGTGCACATATTCTAGGCATCTCCAAAATACATGTATTTCAGCCAAGCCTCGTGATAGAGAATCCTCCATCACCACTCGAGTCGAATCGTACACATATTCGGGCGTCCCTGATATACGTGCATGTCAACCGAGACTCGCGAGTGGTGCCTCCACAATTCCTATCGCTTCGTGCCGGAACGTCTGCCTAACTGTTAGGCTATGTCTTTCGTCAGTACTGGAATCATAGTTCCCGAACAACGATATCAACACTGACCCCATCCTAAGGTCAAACCAAATCGATGGTACGGGATTTTCTACCCAAGCTCGCATCACTCCGAATTCTAAACATCGAGCATTGATTTCCTACGCACATTCCACTATCCGTCGCACGGGGTACGATTCGTTCGGTAAAGCCATCCTACGATAAACTCACGTTTCAACCAATCTCACGACATGAACATATCGCTCGTTCATTGTCACGCCCCAGTACCGAAATACGGGGACGAACTAGGCCAGCTACTCCATATGAGGTACGTAACGTCATACGGCGATCGTGGCTGTCGAGAGACTAGGGGGTACATGCTACAATCAAGTCTCCTATGGTCCCACAGAGCTCTATGTCTCAATCAATTAAGTCAAATCAGCAATTAAATGAACATTAAAGATAAAGCAGTAAGGCGTCCCTGACGCTTCATCAAAATGATCATGAGAGACTAGCTTTATAATTTAGCTATCTCAGACAGTCAGGAGTACAAAATTATACACAGCTGCAGTCTGTTTAATTACAATTATGTACTGACACAAAATATCAAGTAATCCGGCTAACAGGTACCGGTGGCTAAACGCCGCAAAAGTATAAGCATGAGGGTGGAGAAGAAACCCACTCGAGTCTCCGAACCGCCATGCTCCTAGTATGCACCATGGATGTCAGGGAGGAAGATCGTGTCCTCTGGCTCTGCTACGAGATCTGGCCAAACAAAACCAGCGGGGTCAGCCCCGAATAGCAAGTACCGCCAAAGGGGCACAAGAGTTAAGATTAAAAAAACCCAACTAATAGAATGACTGATAATAGTAATACTTATGCTACTATTATAGGGTAGCGCAACATCCTCGAACCCATATGGCACCCTTACAACCAAACAAGGACAAAAGGTGCCGCATGGAGTCGGGACGTGTCGTACTCTATAACTTTCACATAATTTAAAAGGTATAAACCATAAAAATCTCCTGATCGTGACTTCGGTCGATAGCCTATCGCAGCACAATAACCAACCCAACAATCAAACAAGAACATGGGTTGGATCATGTACCATGATAGACCATGTTCCTCAGTCATTCACAGAAGTAGCACTTCACAACCAGAATAAGTCTTCCGTTCATAACTTCGGTCCACAGCCTGTCATAGTACGATAACCAACCCAACAATCAAACAAGAACATGGGTTGGATCACGCACCATGACAGTCCGCTTCCCTCAGTTATTCACGGAAGGTAAATAGGAAACATGCAAGTCATTTTCACGGCCAATCAAGTCTACGAGTTTCTAGTGGGACGAGGTTATCCTCGCGTCATGTTATTAGAAAATCCTCAGATCGTATCTTTCCAGCAAGGCTAGCCAACCCAGGGGTTCGCGTAGACAGGTGTCATGGAGCACAGGTCCCTCGTGAGGCCACCTTGCCAAGACATGTAATATATAGCAGGAATTAATCGGATACAGCTATCTACTCGTTGCGGATGACACAGTATCCGTGGAGACCAGCCGGTGCGCCAAGACAATATCTCAGGGCGACTGGTGTAACACGATCTCGGGACTCTCCCCTCCCCATGCATCTAGTATATTCAGTTGCCTAGTTTAACCCTAGGTGAAATCTTGGACTCTCATGCTGTGGCCTACATGATTATCCTCCTAAAGTCGTACTTTAGTACGAGTACCCTAAGTGAGGATCCATGTCAATCAGTATGTCAACATGTGCTACCCTCCTTAGTGTAATGCATCATTACAAATACGCTACATGGAGTTACGAGTCATTTGTCGAGCATGAACACGAACTGGGACATTCAGGTACATGTATCAGGTAGGAACACTTTGTTCTCCGGGGTCACATCAGTGCTCATATCATGCTCGGGACAAAAGGCGTAAGGATATAAAATGGACATATAATATCTAATAAAATATCAAAAGCATACGCACAACAAGGCAGCGTGCGTGAAGAGTTACGCAGGCTCAAGGGAAAGAGCAGCGTAAAAAGTCACGCAGGCTCAAGGGGAAAGAGCTGCGTGAAAAGTCACGCAAGCTCAAGGGAAAGAGCTGCGTGAAAAGTCACGCAAGCTCAAGGGAAAGAGCTGCGTGAAAATTCACGCAGGCTCAAGGGAAAGAGCTGCGTGAAAAGTCACGCAAGCTCAAGGGAAATAGCTGCGTGAAAAGTCACGCAAGCTCAAGGGAAAGAGCTGCGTGAAAAGTCACACAAGCTCAAGGGAAAGAGCTGCGTGAAAAGTCACGCAAGCTCAAGGGAAATAGCTGCGTGAAAAGTCACGCAAGCTCAAGGGAAAGAGCTGCGTGAAAAGTCACACAAGCTCAAGGGAAGACACGCTTCCAACAGGAAGCGTGCTCAAACAGGAGCACACTGTTCACTGTCTTCTCCAAAACAGCAAGAACACCATGGCTGAACCCAAGCTTCAAAGTATCATAACTTGGCCATCCGAACTCCAAATCCAGATTTCCAAAGCTCCAACTTGGGTGTAACTGAATGCTCTTCCACATGGAAGCATCAAAAACCCATAAAATCTAACTAAAGTAGATCAAACCATGCAAAATCCGAAAATGATTAAAATTTAGATCTACAAAAATCAAAGCTTCAAAATAGAAATTTCCAAGTTCTAAACTAGTATAGATTGAGGAGAAGAACATGTTTTGGCAAATAGTTTTGTAAGAATCATTAACAAAATAATGGATCCTTCTCTTGAGCAAGTTGGTACTTGCCTCGGTTGGTGGAGGAAGTAAATGAGAAGAAGTAAATGAGAGGAGAGAGAAGGAGATGAGTTATTATATAGAATCTTGAACCCATGGGTTCATGATGAACCAAAGGGTTCATGATGAACCATGGGTGAACCAAGAATAGGTTACCCAAATGAGCCAAAACTGTAGGCCCAAATACAGAAAATAAATTAGGAAATAATATTTTGTCGAATATTTTTGGAAAATGCATGAAGAAATACTGCATAATAAGTATCGTATAAATTCAAGGTAAATACAATTTATGGGTTTACGTATTAAAATACGTATTCTAGGATTGGGGAGTGACATCTCTACCCTTCTTAGAAAAATTCCGTCCTCGGAATTCCAGCCAAGACAGGATAGTGAAATCAGGGCAAGCAAGGCACAATCATATATATAAGTTAACTATCATAGCAGTTATTATCATACATCACAAAGTGCAAAATAAGCAGGTGCAGAAAAGCACGGAATCGTGTCAATAAGGTGCATAAATATACCTTATTAGTCAAACAAATACGGATAACGAGATCTGATCTCGTCCTCGCGCTCCCAGGTTGACTCTTCCGGAGAGTGATGGTTCCAAGAAACACGGACAAGACTTATCGTCCGATTCTTGAGTACCTTCTCTCGCCGGTCTAAAATAGATACGGGTTGTTCCTCGTAAGTTAGGTCGGTACCCACGACTAACTCAGAATGATCGAGGACATGACTCGGATCCGGGACATACCCACGTAATTGGGACACATGAAACACATCATGTATGCCAGTTAACGAAGGCGAAAGGGCAAGTCGATAAGCCACATCGCCTACCCGAGCGAGAATCTTGAAAGGACCAACGTATCTTGGACTAAGCTTTCCCCGGGTTCCAGATCTGATGATACCCCGAGTAGGCAAAATCCGCAGAAACACTTGGTCGCCAACTCTGAACTCTAGAGGCCTACGATGCTGATTTGCCCAATGACGATGTCGATCTTGTGCAACTCGAAGGCGCTCTCTGACCAACTTAACTATCTCCACAGTCTGCGTGATCATCTCTGGCCCCAACAACTTCCATTCACCGACGTCGTTCCATGCCAAAGGGGACCTGCACTTCCTTCCGTACAATGCTTCGAACGGGGCCATCTGAATGCTAGCCTGATAGCTGTTGTTATAGGAGAACTCCGCTAGATGAAGGTGATCCTCCCAAGATCCGCCAAAATCCAAGGTACACGCCCGTAGCATATCTTCTAATGTCTGAATGGTTCTTTCTGATTGCCCGTCAGTTTGTGGATGATAAGCAGTACTGAATCTTAACTTGGTTCCCAAACTTTGGTGCAAGCTCCGCCAAAAATGGGAAGTAAACCGCGTATCCCGATCTGATACTATACTAACTGGAACACCGTGCTGCCTTACTATCTGTTTCATGTACATTTCTGCTAACTGCTCAGTAGTCTGTCCAACTCGGAAGGAAAGGAAATGAGCGACCTTCGTGAGTCGATCTACTATTACCCAGACTGCATTCTTGCCAGCTGGGGATCTAGGTAAACCGGTCACAAAATCCATCGTGATGTGCTTCCATTTCCATTCTGGGATAGGAAGCGGCTGTAGCAATCCTGCTGGTCTCTGCTGCTCGGCTTTCACCTGCTGACATACCAGACACTTGGATACAAATCTCGCTATCTCTCTTTTCATGCCATTCCACCAAAAGAACTGCCTGATATCTCGATACATCTTCGTCCCTCCAGGATGAATGGAGTAAATAGAACTATGAGCTTCGGACATAACTTCTTGCCGAAGGTCTCCACTCGGTACACAGAGTCTGTTTCCAAACCTGAGCGTACCATCTTCATGAATCACTAACTCCTCCCTACGGCCTGATTCACACTCCGACCGTAACTTCTGAATCTGTGGATCTTCTGCTTGTGCTGCCCTTATCCTCTCTACTAAGGTTGACTGAATCTGCATACTGGTCATTCTTCCTATATCCCTTGGCAAAACTACTTCGATTCCTATACTCTGAAGGTCTTCTAGAATATGCTTCTGCGAGGTCAAGATAAAGGCACTGTCTCTCCTACTCAGTGCATCTGCAACTACATTCGCCTTGCCTGGATGATACTGAAGATCTAAATCAAAATCCTTCAGCAGTTCTAACCATCTTCTTTGCCTCATGTTCAAATCTCGCTGCGTGAATACGTATTTCAAACTCTTATGATCAGTATAGATCTCTACCCGATCCCCGTATAAATAATGCCTCCACAACTTGAGTGAAAACACCACAGCTGCTAACTCCAAATCGTGAGTCGGGTAATTCTTCTCATGGTCTCGAAGCTGTCGAGACGCATATGCTATCACTTTTCCATGCTGCATCAATACACATCCAAGACCCTTCCCTGATGCGTCACAATATACTGTAAAGCCTCCTGCTCCTACTGGAAGTGTCAAGATCGGGGCTGAGATCAATCTCTTCTTCAATTCTTCAAATGATGCCTGACAGCTAGCTGACCAAACAAACTCTACGTCCTTGTGCGTCAAACGCGTTAAGGGCGCAGAGATCCTGGCAAAGTCCGCCACGAACCTTCTGTAGTAACCAGCTAATCCTAAGAAACTTCGCACTTCTGCAACCGTTCTCGGGACTGGCCAATGCTCTACGGCCTCAATCTTCTTCGGATCCACTGACACTCCTGCCCCAGAAATTACATGCCCCAGGAACGAAATGTGATCTAACCAAAATTCACACTTGTCAAGCTTCGCATAAAGTTGATGCTCCCTTAATGTCTGTAAGACAGTCCTAAGATATTTCTCATGCTCCTCTTCACTGCTGGAATAGACAAGAATGTCATCTATGAACACCACCACAAATTTATCCAAGTACGGCAGAAATATACGGTTCATTAAATCCATAAATACTGCGGGGGCGTTGGTTAGTCCAAAGGGCATTACTAAAAACTCATAATGCCCATATCTAGATCTGAATGCTGTCTTCGGTATGTCTTACTCCCGGACTCTTACTTGATAGTATCCTGACCGAAGATCGATCTTGGAAAAGACGCTGGCCTTGCTCAACTGGTCAAACATGTCATCAATCCTTGGTAGTGGGTACTTATTCTTTACTGTTACTGCATTTAGCTTGCGGTAGTCGATGCACATCCTCGTCGACCCATCCTTCTTGGGAACTAGAATCACTGGCGCGGCCCAGGGCGATTTGCTGTCTCGGATGAATCCCTTAGACTTCAACTCTTCTTCATGTTGATACAACTTATCCTGCTCTGACGGCGACATTCTGTAAACTCTATCTGCAATAGGTCTCGTTCCAGGGTTCAACTCAATGCTAAATTCTACCTCTCTGACTGGGGGTATCCCTGGGAGCTCATCGGGGAAGACGTCAAGGAAATCTTCGACCACTCTCGAAATCTGTCCTGGCTCTGACACTGCTGCTGAGATGACGCCTCCGGCCTGATTCTTCAAGGTTCGAGTAAAGATGAACTGCTCTATCCCAGGAACGCTGAATATGACCCTACCTCCTCTACAATCAATTGTCGCATGACTGTCTCTCAACCAATCCATGCCAAGAACGACATCAAAATTCCCCATTGGGAATTCAATCAATGATGCGGGCAGTAAATGCCCACACACCTCCACCGGACATGAAAAGCGCACTCTGCTAACTTCTACGAGCCCATTGCCGGTGAGTATATCCATCCTCTCCGGCAATGCCTCAAACTCTAATCCAATCCGTGTAGCATATTGTGCAGAGATGAATGAATGAGTAGCGCCTGAATCAAATAATGCTACAGCGGGAAATGAGGTGACGAGAATTTTACCTGCCACCACGTCACTAGACGCTAGAGCCTCTCCCAAGGATAATGTGAGAGCCTGGCCCCGCGGAGCCCCTTGTTGCGGCCTTCCTCGACCATGCTGTTGCTGCCCTTGAGGGCCTTCGGCTTCCTGTGCCTGGCGGAACATCTGAGCCTGCGTTGGTAGACGCTGGGCTAGGGGCCTTACTGCTAATACTGGCCCTCCACTCGGGGTTGCCACCGGAGCTGGCAATGCTGGAAACTGTTGAGCTGGCCCTCCTGGCCTCTGGATCATAGGACAAGTGGAAATACGGTGGTCTGCACGACCATACCTCAAGCATAAGCCATTCGCTGACCGGCACACCTCCCTCGTGTGCCCTGCCTTCCCACAGAATGTACAGCCCTGGGGTGCTCCCTGACGCTGCTGCTGGTTCCTCGGCTGCTGATGCCGAACTGGCGCTGTATTAGTTGACACGGCCGTCCTTCGCGGCGCTCCTGCATCATGAATACGTACACCGTGTGCTGGTGCCGACGTTCGCTGCACTGCTCCTCCTCCAACCTGGGAATGAGATCTCTTATGACCTCCTGTCCTTGATGCTAACCTCTGCTGGGTAAGCTCGTGCCTCCGAGCGGCCGTCAAAATAGCGTCAAACGTCTGGTAGTCGTGTCCTTCCACAAGTTGCAATAGTTCCAAATGAAGTCCCTGCTGGAACCTCATAGCTTTCTCTGGCTCCGTTGCCACCATTGCTGGTGCAAAACGGCACAATCTGCAGAACTCTGCTGCATACCCATCTACGGTCTTGTCTGCTTGCTTGAGACTGATAAACTTCTGCTGGAGCTCATATCGAGCTACTACGCCAAAATACTTGGCCTTGAATCTGTCACTGAAGGTGGTCCAACGAACAGGGCATCTTATACCAACTTCTTCTGATGCCCACCAGTCGCGGGCAAGATCCTGAAGTACCAGTTTGACCTGATCAACCTTCTCATCATCTGGAACCTTGGCTGCCACAAGAATGGCTTCAATGTCTTGAATCCATGCATCCACAGTAATGGCATCCTCCGTGCCATCAAAATACCTCGTGTTCAAGCGACGGAACCTTCCTGATGCTCCCGAGTCAACCCCGACACTCCTCTCAAGAGCTAACTGAATCCCCTGGTTCAGCAACACGTTCTGCTCCTGCTGCCGAGTCTGTTGCTGTTGGTGAGTGACAAGAATCCCTCGGACGATCTCCAGGAGTGCTACGGCATCTGGTACTGCCGTCGCTGCTGGTGCTGCAGGAGTTTCAATAACCTGCGGCTGCACTGCCTCTGGTTCCACTTCTGCTTGTGCCTGCCCTGGGGAAGGTTCTCTCCCCTGTTGCTGCCCAGTCGAGCCATGCTCTTGCTGCTCTTCCTCATGGGCCTCACCCGCTACTGAGAATGAAGCACCCCTATAGAGAAAGATATAAGATTATCAAGTCCGGACGAGAAAGATTTCGAGGATGCAAGTCAGGTTAGAGATCAAGGCAAGGACAGAGAATTCGAAACGGAATTTCAAAGGGAACAAGTTGTGATTGAGACTCCTAATAATTCGCAATATCCCACAAGTCTGAAAATCAGACCTGCATGGGCCACCACTAAAACCTTGTCACGCCCCAGTACCGAAATACGGGGACGGACTAGGCCAGCTACTCCATATGAGGTACGTAACGTCATACGGCGATCGTGGCTGTCGAGAGACTAGGGGGGTACATGCTACAATCAAGTCTCCTATGGTCCCACAGAGCTCTATGTCTCAATCAATTAAGTCAAATCAGCAATTAAATGAACATTAAAGATAAAGCAGTAAGGCGTCCCTGACGCTTCATCAAAATGATCATGAGAGACTAGCTTTATAATTTAGCTATCTCAGAGAGTCAGGAGTACAAAATTATATACAGCTGCAGTCTGTTTAATTACAATTATGTACTGACACAAAATATCAAGTAATCCGGCTAACAGGTACCGGTGGCTAAACGTCGCAAAAGTATAAGCATGAGTGGTGGAGAAAAAACCCACTCGAGTCCCCGAACCGCCATGCTCCTAGTATGCACCATGGATGTCAGGGAGGAAGATCGTGTCCTCTGGCTCTGCTACGAGATCTGGCCAAACAAAACCAGCGGGGTCAGCCCCGAATAGCAAGTACCGCCAAAGGGGCACAAGAGTTAAGATTAAAAAAACCCAACTAATAGAATGACTGATAATAGTAATACTTATGCTACTATTATAGGGTAGCGCAACATCCTCGAACCCATATGGCACCCTTACAACCAAACAAGGACAAAAGGTGCCGCATGGAGTCGGGACGTGTCGTACTCTATAACTTTCACATAAGTTAAAAGGTATAAACCATAAAAATCTCCTGATCGTGACTTCGGTCGGTAGCCTATCGCAGCACAATAACCAACCCAACAATCAAACAAGAACATGGGTTGGATCATGTACCATGATAGACCATGTTCCTCAGTCATTCACAGAAGTAGCACTTCACAACCAGAATAAGTCTTCCGTTCATAACTTCGGTCCACAGCCTGTCATAGTACGATAACCAACCCAACAATCAAATAAGAACATGGGTTGGATCACGCACCATGACAGTCCGCTTCCCTCAGTTATTCACGGAAGGTAAATAGGAAACATGCAAGTCGTTTTCACGGCCAATCAAGTCTACGAGTTTCTAGTGGGATGAGGTTATCCTCGCGTCATGTTATTAGAAAATCCTCAGATCGTATCTTTCCAGCAAGGCTAGCCAACCCAGGGGTTCGCGTAGACATGTGTCATGGAGCACAGGTCCCTCGTGAGGCCACCTTGCCAAGACATGTAATATATAGCAGGAATTAATCGGAGTATATTCAGGGCGACTGGTGTAACACGATCTCGGGACAAGCAGAATTCGGCCAGAATTCGGTATGGATAATTCAAATTTTTGGCCGTTCGACAGCTTGTAGCAAGCAGGCCCTAAAAATTAGGGTGCTAGAAATCAGGGGACAGAGTTCGACCCGAACTCTGTGTGGAGGCAGAGTTCGGCCCGAACTCTGTCTCCAGCAGACAGAATTGGTCCATTGGGCTTTTGGACTTTGTGGAGCTTGGGCTTGGTTCAGGAATTGGTCTGTTGTATGGTAGAGCTTTGGAGAGATATGCTAGGGGTTGAGATGACTCAGTGCGACTCAACGTACACATTCTCCTAGACTCAATAAATTGAAGATTACAGACTTAGAACAATTAGGAAAACCAAGAGCCCTATTTATGAAGCCTTTCTTCTGATGTTTGAGCAGTCCTGAAGACGTCTTTTCCTTTGACAGCAGTCGTCCGAAGATAAACAGATCTGGAAATCTGAATACCTTTCGGGGGCTTCGCCCTCCCCATGCATCTAGTATATTCAGTTGCCTAGTTTAACCCTAGGTAAAATCTTGGACTCTCATGCTGTGGCCTGCATGATTATCCTCCTAAAGTCGTACTTTAGTACGAGTACCCTAAGTGAGGATCCATGTCAATCAGTATGTCAACATGTGCTACCCTCCTTAGTGTAATGCATCATTACAAATACGCCACGTGGAGTTACGAGTCATTTGTCGAGCATGAACACGAACTGGGACATTCAGGTACATGTATCAGGTAGGAATACTTTGTTCTCCGGGGTCACATCAGTGCTCATATCATGCTCGGGACAAAAGGCGTAAGGATATAAAATGGGCATATAATATCTAATAAAATATTAAAAGCATACGCACAACAAGGCAGCGTGCGTGAAGAGTTACGCAGGCTCAAGGGAAAGAGCAGCGTAAAAAGTCACGCAGGCTCAAGGGGAAAGAGCTGCGTGAAAAGTCACGCAAGCTCAAGGGAAAAAGCTGCGTGAAAAGTCATGCAAGCTCAAGGGAAAGAGCTGCGTGAAAATTCACGCAGGCTCAAGGGAAAGAGCTGCGTGAAAAGTCACGCAAGCTCAAGGGAAATAGCTGCGTGAAAAGTCACGCAAGCTCAAGGGAAAGAGCTGCGTGAAAAGTCACGCAAGCTCAAGGGAAAGAGCTGCGTGAAAAGTCACGTAAGCTCAAGGGAAGACACACTTCCAACAGGAAGCGTGCTCAAACAGGAGCACACTGTTCACTGTCTTCTCCAAAACAGCAAGAACACCATGGCTGAACCCAAGCTTCAAAGTATCATAACTTGGCCATCCGAACTCCAAATCCAGATTTCCAAAGCTCCAACTTGGGTGTAACTGAATGCTCTTCCACATGGAAGCATCAAAAACCCATAAAATCCAACTAAAGTAGATCAAACCATGCAAAATTCAAAAATGATTAAAATTTAGATCTACAAAAATCAAAGCTTCAAAATAGAAATTTCCAAGTTCTAAACTAGTATAGATTGAGGAGAAGAACATGTTTTGACAAATAGTTTTGTAAGAATCATTAACAAAATAATGGATCCTTCTCTTGAGCAAGTTGGTACTTGCCTCGGTTGGTGGAGGAAGTAAATGAGAAGAAGTAAATGAGAGGAGAGAGAAGGAGATGAGTTATTATATAGAATCTTGAATCCATGGGTTCATGATGAACCAAAGGGTTCATGATGAACCATGGGTGAACCAAGAATAGGTTACCCAAATGAGCCAAAACTGTAGGCCCAAATGCAGAAAATAAATTAGGAAATAATATTTTGTCGAATATTTTTGGGAAATGCATGAAGAAATACTGCTTAATAAGTATCGTATAAATTCAAGGTAAATACAATTTATGGGTTTACGTATTAAAATACGTATTTTAGGATTGGGGAGTGACATTCATCAAGCCATTTCGTATCGTCTATCTCTTCGAACACGTTCGATATTAGTTCGCCTATCATTCATTCTCAAATCAAGCACGCTATGACACAATTCATCTCTAAACCGTAATTCACATTTCATATTTTCGAAATCATCTATTCCAATTCACGTAATCGATCACAAGGTCGTCTGACTTAACAGTATGCCACGCTCCGATCTCACGCGAGTCCGATTATCCACGGTGGGTACGAATCACCATGCACGCTCCCGTGAGATAATCATTCTCATCGGGACGTAACTCTTGTTGTGTCTAGACTAGTTCATTCTCGATGTGCGGATTGGACCTACACAATCCTCAAGTTTTATTCGAATATAATCGCAAGTCCTAACATCCTCGAATTCACCTTCGCATCAAACCGGCAAGTTAAGACAATCAAAGTTGCCGCATCCTGATTTTTCGAGTTCGATCATTCCCGCGACATGAATTACCATGTCAGCGCTCACGCGGAACGATTGTCCCAAATCCGACGCAACGCATGTGCGAGGCTAGAGTTACACTCGCGTAAGACAAGACCGTCGGCGTTGTGGTTATCAACGCAACCATCAAAACACGATCACTTTTATCCAACATTCATCTCAATCAAAATCCTAAGTATTGCATCCAACCGAATAATAGCACTTGCACGATCGTCATTCACCGAGTCAGAGTACCTCTGAGTTATTGCATATCGTCTTTGATATGCCTCAATACCATCGACGATATACGTAACCTGACGATCTTCGTTTGCAACGAATTCTGAGTCGTACGAATGATGCTATCGTCCGACTGGATAATCTCCTCGACATTTAAATTCAATTTCGATCATTACCCCTCGAATCGTTCACAACATCAATTTCGACAAACCCAAATTCACGTATCGTTCATCCGTCTATCTTAAGTCATCAACCAACGTATTTCCTCAATTTGCATCATTTCTTTGCTAACTCAGATCATCGAGCAACATTCAATCCAATCCACAGAGTCATTCACGTAACTTTAAAATCGAACATTTATGCACGCTACCTACCCGTCGTGTTAACTTTTCGTATACGATCCGTATCATTTTGCTCGATTCGATTTCACCTACTCAATCGTTTTCACGTTTCATACTCGTGCAATCCTCAATCTCTTGCTCGAATGATTTCCAAGACGGACCATACACCACTCGGGATTCGAGTCATCCAATCTAGTCCAAATCACGTTCACGTTATTCGCTAAGACATGTTTTCGATTCGTTCGACGAATCCCTAACGTAATCGTTCACGTCGCATCGACGCACTAAGTCGTTCGCACTATTCCTCAAAATCCAAAACAATTTTCCGTGTACGCCTAAGCGTTAGTCCAATAGCACTTCTATCGATATACACTCTAAGTGTATCCCCGTTCCCGACCGAGCGATACTTAATATTGCTCGTGACTCGTTTGCACCAAAAGGTCGAGGTGCACAAAAATTGGCACATTTTAGCCAAAGGCTGTGTGCATAACCATCCCGTTCGAACTATAATTTGGTCTCGTGTGCTCGTTCGCTATTGTTAGCGTAAGGTCGTTCAAGCACGCAACGCGTTTGCTAACTTTTAGCACGTATCTTCTATCAATTCAAGGTCAGCACCGTTCGGCCCAAAGGCCTACCGATGCGTTCGATGGAACGCTTGTACGAGCTTTTGAAAATATTAGACTTATTGTATGGACATCCCGTGGGACAATTGAGAGAGAGCGCACCAACGATATCAACTTTGCGGAAGCAACATTCAGAGTTCGCAGAAACATAAGAGTTAAAGAATTCAATCGATAGTCCAAGGACGTAAAGCCGTGCTCTGATACCATTATGTCACGCCCCGCTCCCGTAGGAGCGATCGTCCTCGCTAAGGCGTGATGCCGCACAAGACTATATTGCGCTCGTGCAAGGTGGGTTCCATAACGGCCGATTACAGCGGCGGCGACGGGGTCGTCGCACAGAAGTCCCAAGCAGAGACATTGAAAACGTAGCAGAAATTTAGAACAAAATACAAGTTATTCAAAAGAAGCTCTTTATTGATATCGAAACAACGGTTACATTGGGGGCGCAATGTCGAGATTACAATCACTCGAATTCACTCGTCTTATATTACAAATTACTCTGCTCTCTCTCATCTCTCGATACAATACTTGAATCCAGCGGAAGCTTCGGATGGCGAAGTCCATACATTATGTCCCGTATAAGTCTTTGATCCATGCGACCGCACACTTCGAATCGCCAAGAAACTCCGTACCTCGACGCATCCAAACGAGCTCCGCGCCACGAGCTTCTACCTGCACCTGCACATGGAAACTGTGTGGGTGTCAATACTCAACTGTACTGGTGGAGTGAGCTTCTCGCCCACCCATACAAAACCGACACGTTTATTTTACTTTGTGCAATACAAGCCCCTTTACGATTGTCTTTCTAGTCTTGCCTTAGGATCAATTTTTAGGACATAGGCAATCGGCCTATTTAGTGTCATTAGACCGTCTCCGTGCTATTGCACCGATAACTCATTTACCCTTGCCTCTAGACCGCTTCGTGTTTGCAATGTCAACGCACCGACTTATACATGTCTCTCGTGCCATACTCTGGGACGTAACGACTCGGTCGTGTCAAATACTTGCCCGTGCCTCAAACTTCGAGGCCGTGCCTCGCAACGTAACATGACTTATCCAAACTTGCCTTACGGCCCTTCCAGACTTAACTCGAAACGTCTAACACAACTTTTGGAACCGGTGTTGAGAACTCAAGTACGACGCCATATCTCGTGGCGAAACACGTGTCTTTACGTATAGCCGAATCGTAGGCTTTATAACACTTTGGTGCAACCAAGCACACATTTCACAACACATCGTATACCGTGCTTACGCTTCCTTTGTTACGACCGACACCGTGCATGCGGATTCGCCGTATAGCACGCCAATTATCTATATGAAAGGCCACTGGCATGACAAGCCATCGCGGACATAGCTCGGGTAGGCGGCGGGTCCTTCGATGCAAGGTAGCTAGCCCCATGGAAAGCCCCCAACTACCCACGTAATAAAAGCATGCGCTGCTATAACGTCTACCCCCTAGGATGACTGGGCCCGGTACCCCGACGTATAACCAGTCTAGGCAGAAAATCCTTGTCGACAAGGTGTCCAATGACCACGTACCTACGAGACATCTAGACTCACGTAAATGCATGGCCTAATTTGTTGGTACGAATGGAACTATACTTAGCAACTCATGCTCTGAACCACCCTTTGCATTACGTGCATCGGGGCCGCGAGACTCCCAACCGAGGGACCGCCTCGAACATCTTAACGTGGATAGGAACGCGAGACTCCCAACCGAGGGACCGCCTCGAAACATCTTAACGTGGATAGGAACGCGAGACTCCCAACCGAGGGACCGCCTCGAACTTCATTGAACTCAAGGAACGACTACTACGTAGCCTTCCAACTTAACTTGAATAAAATGTGTTCCTTAAGTGCCATGGACCGTGCCTAACTTTACATCGTGCTAACCGTGGCTCGTGCCTTTAACTGAATCACGTCTTATGCGACGCTATCACCTAAGTCATATGTTACATGACGGCCCTTGAGATCGTGGGACTATTTGACTTGACAACCGCAGAAAGAACGGGACGGCACTTGGAATGACTTAGGTCGATCGGCATAACTTTGCCTAACTTACTCAAGCCTACAACTTAACCCGAGGGATGAGCCAAGGCTATGCCAAGCCTTGTGCAGTAGAAACGTGCATACTTTATCGAGCATTTACGCGGGCGACGCCTATGACTTAGGCTAACTTCTTGTTTGTGTCGAATACCAACTTTCCTTCTCCCAACCGCGGGACGAAGGAACGAATGTCATTTTCAAAGCACGCTGAGCACCAACTCTAATCAGACCGTGGGACGTTTTACAAGTTCTAAACTCATTTCGACCCGTCGGGATTATTCCTTTAGCTATGTGGATTCGTCTCTTTTATTATTAAGCCTACTTGTGCAAGTTGAAAACACGATTTATTATGTGAAGGCAAAGATGAGGCAAGTTTACCGAAACTACCCCACCTGAGCGATGTCTTTGAGTCGCCGTTGTAAGGCCAAGTTCGAACGCCGTCGGCGTTTCGATTCCTCCGATTGACTTCGCGGACGGGGCACTACAAGTAGGTTGGTAAGATGCCCCCTCTCCATAAGGCGCCTTATCTGCAGAATGATAAAATGTCTCCTCTCCGAGGATGATAGGGTGCCTCCTCGCCAGGATATAAGACGACTTACGGCTCTGTCTTTGACTAACATTGCCAGTTTGGATAATCTGGAGGAATATATACAGGAGGCATATAGGGCGCAGGACCATACTTAAGATCTCATTCCATACCCTTCAAAACGTTGTACTAAAATAGTGCTAGCATAATCTCTATCGATATTGCTTGAACCATTTCTGGACGCTAAATTTAAAATATGTCAATTAATAAATGATAACTAACACAACATTGTTCAATAATATACTTACCAATAATACAAAATTAGATTATATTAAGTAACGTTAATACTCTCTAGAATGATAAATACCTGTAGGAGTGACATGCATCCAGTTAAATTTTGTTCATATCTGTAAAGAGTCGCAGTTACAAACTCTGTCAGAGAAGCTATAAGTAGCCAAGACTGCGCTCCCCATACATAGTGTATCGGGTGAACCAAATTTCCAGAAAAGGAAGAAGTCGAACAGTAATCTGACATCCAGTTGCGTTCGAAAGAGAACTGAACCACATAGAGCGAGTAGATACGCCCTTGTGCACAAATAATCTGTAACATATGGTACTATGAGTTCCATATTCTCATATAAATACATTAATAAACAAGTGAAGTTAAATACCCGTTCTTCGTCTACGTTAACTGACCGTCAATTGTACGGTCTAGATCCATGAAGTTTTCGCGCAACCAGTTTATAGTGACGTCGGATCTTGTGTTTGTATCTTCGGGCGGATCAATACCGAGATAACGTCTAATTGTAGTAGCAGCGCTTGGTTGATTATCAAAAAATATGCTCACCTGTAATTTTAAATTAGATTTCTATATAAAATTTCGTCACAAATTAATATTTAACAATTATTTTACTTGTAATAGGTAACCCTAAAATATTGGCTACATCCAGTAGAGTTACGGTCATCTCTCCTACCGACATTGAAAAGTGTTGCGTTGGGGCCACCACGTTCCACTAGAGAAATATTAAATCTCTGTCGTGCAACAAGAATCGAAGCTCACCTACATATCCAAAACCAAATACGTTAACTAAGCCCTTTTAATATGTATTTATCTCCCATGTGGCGTAGTTTGTAGCGCTACGCCATTGTCCACGTTCACGCAACCGTACATCCGGCTTATAATCAAATAACTACAAATGAAACGAATGACAAAAATTAACTCTAATTCATATACAAAAAATAACGAATAATATGAACTTTTGGAAAATTACCTCTCCGGTAAACACCATCGCGATATGTGATTTTTTCGTTCTTGTTCCTCTCTTTCAGTCGTCGGCCTGCCGGAATACGACCATCATTTCCACATTCATCTTCTTCGACTCTTTGCTCTTCAGTTCTTGTTCCTCTATGTGAATGTATATGTTCTTCCACTCTTACCCTCTTATATACATCTACTTGCACTCCAACAACCCGTGAAAATTTAGGAAAGCAAATAATAACATAGTGACATGGAAGAAAAGTACATAGGGGGAGAGAAAGTAGGTATTGGGGGAAGAAAGAGGATATGGACAAATAAAAGGGGG
>JANAVB010033820.1:18222646-18352646 GCA_029216955.1 Iris pallida
CCACACCCCACAAATGAAATACCCTTTTTAAAAAAAATTTTGTATCACATTTTTAAGCCCCAGTAATTTCCAATCTTTATTTGGGGGAGAAAGTAACGTATATTATTTCCCCTACAAATCTAAGTCCTTCTGTTTAGCCCCCCTTCTCGCTCCAAATCAATTTAGAGATCCATCCACATTCAAACACTTCTACTTGATCCATAGATTTCTTCAAAATAGATATTTTTGAGGAGGAGGTGGGATTTTTTTTGGTTAAAATTTGGAGAAATGGCGACGGAAGGATCTAGATACGTGAAGCTGACGAAAGACCAAGATGCTCCCATGGAGGAGATCCGCCCCGGAGAGCTCAATCAGCCCGTCAGAGTTCCGCAGGTGTCGAGACTGTCCCCAAAGCTCCAATCTTTGTTGGTTCTCGACGTTTCTTGTCTAAAAATTTAGGGTTTATGTGTTCCACTTCTGTTTCTTAAGTGGTTTTAAGTTGGGGTTACGAGTTTAATTTGGATCTGGAACTTTGTTTTTGGGTGCAGTTGGAAGTGCAAAGATGCAACGAGTGTGGGCAGCCCCTTCCCGAGAGCTACGAGCCTCCGGCCGACGAGCCGTGGACCACCGGAATCTTCGGCTGCGCCGAGGACACTGATAGCTGTAAGGAAATAATGCTCTCATTGGAAACCTGATGCTCTTCATTTATTTTTAGCTTCGACTCGTTTAGATCGCTTTTGAGAATCCTTGATAGGTATAATTACGAGATTGACACTGCCATGCATATACTAGTAAGCATATGTAATTTACGATGTTTCTAATTGTTGGGGACAATTGCACCAAAATTGCATGGAATCGCAAAATCACATCAAATCGAAATGCACATTTTAGGCCTTTATTGCTCCAACACATGAAATTGGAGTTACTTTGAGGACGTAAATTTCTATAGTCATAATTTGTAGTTTTTTTATATACATTTTTAAATATTTTATTTGTTCTTATGTTAATGTTTAATCTTAGTCGTTTGTTGTTTAATAATTTACTTTAGATGCATAAAGGAAAAGAAATTGTCTGGCGCAAAGGTCCCTCAATAACTAGGTTCACTTGCAATATAACTGAAGGTGAAATTTATTGCTACTAGAGAGAATTTAAAGGTTGCCTGCCCCCCTTTGCGTTAATGAGGTAGACTCATCTTACAAGATTGTTGGTCTTGGGAGTCGATTTGGGACAAGAAGAGAGGTGGTTGTTTTTTCCTTTCTTTTTTTTAGTTTTTATTTTTATTTTTATTTTTTTTGAAAGGGAGGATTTGGAGCAAGAAGAGAGGTTTTTGAAGGGAGGACTGAACCTTACTTTTCTCTCTTGTGGATAAAGCAATAGGATGCTGCCTAGGGAAAGTCAAGGAGGGTGAGCATGAGGGCCTCCTCAACAATAACTACGAACGAAGATATTGGGAAGGAGCTCAAGTTTCATCAAGGATTGCAATAGGAGGAAATTAGCTTAGATTTGGAGGGAACCAAGGAGGACCATGATGTGTATTCCCTGTGAGTCATGTGCAAGGTTGTTATACTGCCTAGTTTTTTTCAAATGCTCCACAACTAAGCAACTAGTATTTAGGTGACAAAGTCCTGAGCTGACTGCCTTGGCATGAGAGGCGACATCCTCAATTTGCCTTGGGCCGCCTAAACTCAAGTGCCTCGACCCGCCTTAATTTAGAAGTGATAGTAACCAGGCCATTTTTGAATTTAAAACCCAGCCCAAGCCCAATCAGTTAAAGGTAAAAATGTTATTAATAATTTAATATATACTAAAGTAGAGGAAAGAAACAGTAACCTTTCCCAGTTTCTTCTAATGATTCCCTTCCCTTATGTGTCTTCCCTAACCTACCGAACCCATCTTTGACGTCAACATCCATTACATGTCAACATCCATTACCAGAGCCAACTCGTAAGTCTCTTATTCTCCTTCGGTCTTTATAAATTATAATATTAAATAATTGAAATACTACCACTATTAAATTACACAAGAAATGCTATTTATATTATTACACACCTTAAAGGTTAACATCTATGTTGTTAAACTCATACGATACACAATACGTATCGTACAATACAAATTGTATGTGTATCGGATGGGACAAAAACTTGTGCGGTACGTGATGATACAATATGTCTGATAAGTAAGATACATCGATATTATACCTTCTTATTTTCAATTTCAATTTTCTTTGTATATTTATTGAGATTTTTCTTCTACTTTGTTTTTGGATTTTTGTAATTTTCTTTTGGGTGTTTCATTGACTTCTATTATGGACCTCATCGTGTATTTAACTTCATAAGATAATCTTTATTGTTGCTTAATGTATTCAATTTATCCTTGTATGTTATTTTAATTTTCCAATGTATTTGTCAATGGGATTATGTATCTTATGGTACACGATACAATACACGGTACGATAATCAAGCAAACCGATACACGATATGTATCGCGATATGACAACATAGTTTAACATCTATAAATTACCAACAATCCCCCACTTATAAACCACAAGCATGTTTCAACTTGCTTCCTACTAACAACCCCTAAATTTAGTCTTGAGGCACTCGCCTCGCTTTCTTAATGCTTTCACATAGGCTTTTTTGTCCTCGCTGTCTCCCTAGAAGAAAAATACTATTTGGATGGTGTACAAGAATTTGAATTCTGAAGAACGAAGAGCATTATGCTCGGATATGCCTTTCTTATATGATGTTAAACGACAAGTTCCTCTTGAGTTTTTTGTGCTGCAACGCAATGAGAAGAGTATAATATTTTCCATTTAAAACTAACAAGAAACAAGATATAATATATAAAATTATGTCTAAATGTATCAAATATTTTCTATTTTTTAAAATAGTTTTAATCAATTTTGACTTTCCGAAGTGAAGAACCTGATACTCCAACCCGAAATAATCAAAACCATCAAATGCTGATATAGTCATAGGAATTATCCGAAACCGATTCCAATAATGATACATCAAACCTTATTGACAACCTCAGATGAGCCAGTTATGGGAAAATGATTAACCATTTCAGGAGTTCTGGACCTGTTTTATAATTTCCTTGAGTCGTACAAGCCTCTGCAGTGCCCAAAACATATCAGAACTGTTCTTAATTGTTGCGTCAGACAGTCACACCGGTATGCCAGCCTGTATGAAGTGTCATAGCATATCAGAACAAGATTGGGGTTTTAAACACGTGTATATAAGGGATATCGTCTGTGAAGTTTAGATGCTATTTATGATTATGAGGATGCATGTTCCTTGATTCTTTGCATATGTATACTTATGGTTTAGGTTCAACAATAGGGGTATTTTATTAGATCTTATCTTTCTATTCTTCCTATGGTCTAATATATGAAGATTATCAGATTCTGGTACGACTATTTGAGAGTTTGTTTGAGAGTGATCTTTTTGTCTGAAGAGTTATTTGGAGGTATTAGGACTGAGGCAGGCTGTCTTTGAATATTTTACCAAAAAAGCTGGTATTCTTTTGCTCCTTTTCCATTAGAAATAAGGTTAATTAATTCTTAGGCTGTGTTTGATTGGGCTTTTTTTTCCATGGAAAATATTTCCATCACAAATTTTCCACCAATTGCAGTGTTTGATAGCTTATACTTTTCATGGAATTATTTTCCAAAAAACTATCATTTTTCATATTTTCTTCTAAAATGGTGGAAAAAGAAACTTGCCCAACCCATAGGAAAATATCATTTTTCATGGAAAATAACTATTCTTCGTGTAAAATAATGACAATCAAACACCCAAATTAAGTTTTCCATGATTTTTTTTTTTAAATTTCATGGAATTTTTTTTCCTAGGAAAATAATTCCATGGAATTAATTTCTTTTCCACATATTTTTCACCTTGCAATCAAACACACCCTTAGTTTTCTTTTGTCTTTTCTTTATTTCCTGTCCCCTCTACCATGTCATTCTTCCATAATGTTCAGTCCCTCTTAAACTCCATTTAAATACTTGTACCGAATTATAAAGCCATCTCTCATACTTTCTGATTTTTTCCCATAAGAACTTACTTTTGTCTTTTCTTTATCTCCTATCCCCTCAACCATATCATTAATCCATAATTTTTTAAATTTCATCTTTATGTCCATTCCCTCATAAACTCCATTCAAGTACTTCTGCTACTGATACTACGACTATAGAGCCATCTTTCGTGCATCAAGAACACTTACTAGGAAGATTTATGAGAGAGGAGCAACCAGAATTCGTGATGGCTGTATGGATAATACTACACAAGGCTCAATAAGCTATTATGCCATAGTTGTTTATCCATCATAGACAACGAATTCAGTATTTTGTAAAGTGTGAACTTCTGCACCACATGAGTTATTTCCTTGAAAACCCTAGGCTACAACTTGGTAATTGGATTAAGGTTTACAGCGTTAAGTTCAAGGGTGCTCATGTTCAAGTCCTCTGCTTTAACAATCGAAAATCAGCCTTAATCCTTTAGAATCAATCCGTTTTAGGAACCTAGGTAAGAAAGAAAATTCCTATTAGGAGGTTAGGTAAGAGAAAAAGAATCTTGACATCCTACATCGAGGATAATTGTACTTGGATTTTTGTTAGTGGAACCTATATACTTGGATTTGTAGTTGATTTTTCTTACTCCGGCATGATCATTGTTTGATCCATTCTGCAACTGGGTCAGCTGTTTCTGCTTACGATTTCTCTTACCAGTTGAGTTCTGACTTGCCACTACTCACACACCTACTAAAGTTTCTCCTTTTTCATATCCCAAGTATGCCTGGAATTCCTCAAATGTAAAAAGGGAAAGAAAAGCGATGCTTGGATTTGCCAACTATAATATTTAACATCACTTGAGTAGAGTATGTAATTATAAAGGTACATTCTCTTTTCTAAATTATGCTCCTGAGTTATTTAAATACTTTTTGGTAGTTGCTGATTTAGTAGAGATGACTTAATAGAGCCGAACTAGGAGAAGGACCCATGAAGCCAACACAAGCTTTTTTGGATAAAGCTCGTGATGTTGGAGCTATTAGCACGAGCCAGCACTTCATGTTTTACCATTAGTGGTTCACTTAATTTTCAGATTACTAATACTTGATTTATGCTTTCACCACAAAAAGCTTTTGTCTTCACTGTGTGGGTCTATGTTGCATGGATACCTGTGCCCTAATCCATATATAACATGTACCCATTACAAACTTATGATAATTCCTAGACACCCATAGCTGATATCGCTGGCCCATGCTTAGGCTCCAAAGGGACCCGAAACATAATTGAAATAATTTGGTATATCGTCCCGAACGTTATTGATATGAGAAAGTGGCAGTTCTTTGTTGTAGATCATTTCCAGAACTTTTTGGAACCTAGTTTCTCAAGAGAACATGTATAGGTATAGATATTATTAAGATCTAACATAATCCATGTTGTACCCATGTCCTAAATTTTCAAAAAATTCCGTATTTCGAATTAGTATTGTGCATCTATCCGCGTCCATGTCCTATGTAACATAAGTGTCGGTTGATCAGGTCAGTTTGTTGTGTGTCAAAATCAGGGCCGGCGCCGAGTTAATGGGGCTCTAGGCAAACTTTCCAAATCGGGCCCATATATAATGAAATTTTTTAAAAACTGAAATAAAAGTAAATTTAAAAAATGTTGTCACCAAAAATTGAACCTAAGACCACAGTGTGCAAGTCTAACATAATAACCACTACACCACAATTGTTTTGTGTTAAAAAAGGGCCTTGTTACATACTAGTTCTATTTTAGATACAAGATCATTAATATATATATATATATATATATATATATATATATATATATATATTTGGGTCCTCATTCTCCGTGGGCCCTGGGAAGTCGGACCTGGCTGTCCTGGTCAAAATGTCCCAACCTTACCAGAAGTTTCTGCATAATGAAAGCCTCCTAAGAGAGTGGACAGTGTAAAGGGAGGAAATAGAAGCACCGTCACTCACAGTTTCACACCAAAAATGGCTGATGTTTGTCATCTCATATCAGTTAAAAAACAGTCAATGTGTATGTGGTGCTGCTAAAGCCTGAAATATGTTGTCTTCTTGAGTGCCACAGATAGTGAATTGATCAGTACATCTTGAATTTAGTAGAAATTGTGCAGTAAAGTTCGTTTTTGAGTGCCACAGATAGTGAATTGATCAGTACATCTTGAATTTAGTATAATTCTTTTGTGTCTTGAAGTTCCTTGTTTTTATTAGCTCATTCAGTATCAACATGTTCTCACAACTCTTTTTGTGCAGTGTATGTAGTTAACTTTCAATTTTTTTTTTTTTTTTTTATCATTTTAAGTAACACCAAAGATGTGAAACTAGAACTTTCTACCAATGATAGGCTGGACCGGTCTGTTCTGCCCTTGTGTGCTTTTTGGTCGTAATGTTGAACGTATGAGAGAGGATATTCCCTGGACAAAGCCGTGCACCTGTCATGCAATATGCATTGAAGGCGGGATTGCTCTTGCTGCTGTTATAGCTATACTTCATGGCATTGAGCCAAGGACTTCATTTCTCATCGGGGAAGGATTGCTCTTCAGTTGGTGGATGTGTGGTATCTACACTGGTCTTTTCCGTCAATCACTACAGAAGAAATATCATCTCAAGGTCATCTCTCTCACGCATACATGCAGATATATTTTTGGGTGTTGCTCAATGTGAATATTGTTTCCAAAATGTGTTCCTTAATATATATATATAGTCACATTCATGTATAAAAACAATCAATGATAGTATTAATAAAGTATATAAAAATTTAAATTATATTAGAATATTTTAAATATAATTTTAATATGATTTTTTATGATTATTTTTTAAATTATGGATATGTGTTTGATTAGATAATATTACGTAGTTAGTTTAAACATAATTTTAATTTTAAATATATTCTAGTATTGGATGGTTTTTAATTTTTTACGTTAGAAAAAAGTTCGGTTATCCACACAGAAGATAAGCAAATGTAGTTAATTTTAAAATTTTATTATATTTTTTTTAAAAAGAAAATGGTTGATGATATACACGGCTTAGACGACTCAAGATTGAGCCGTTTTGAAGCCCCTTTATAATAGTAGAGATATACATTAAAATTGAAATTGAAACTAAAATTAAAATTAATGTTAATATTAAATTAATGTTAATGTTAATATTGATTTTAATATTAATATTAATATTAATGCTAATAATAATTTTAATATTAATGTTAGTAGTAATGTTAATATTAGTTTTAATATTAATGTTAATATTCAGTTAAAGTTTAATGTTAATATTAACTTTAATATTATTGACAATAATAATTTTAATATTAATTTAATATTAATGGTAAAAATAATCTATATTTTTAAAATAATATATCTTTTAAAAGTAATCTCTTTAAAAACAAATATATCTTTAATAATAATCTATCTTAAAACAAATTTAAACATAATCTATCTTTAAATAGAGATTTTAGAATTGTTTTGAAGAGAAATAACACGTATGTTTAAATCAATCATTTAAACCGTAATTTATAACCTACTAAGAAAACATACGGAGGAGTATGTTAAATTAATCTATAATGCTCCATACTGTATGCTTGCTTGCCTATTTGTGTGTATATATATTTATGGCTTAATTACACTTTGATACCCTCAACTATTCCTGTTTTTCAACTTGATACCCTAAACTTTTTTTTGTAACAAGTTGATACCCAAAAATTTTTTTGGACGAAAATACCCATGGTCAAACTTTAGGTATTAAATTGAGTAAAAAAGTTTAGGATATGAAGCTGAAAAATCAAAATAGTTGAGGGTATCAAAGTGCAATTAAGCCTATATTTATATATAATCTCTCCTAGTTCAAGTGGCAAGGAGGGGGTAGCCATAAGTTTTTTGGCAGTGTGGGTTCGATCCCAAATTGGAGCACTAATTTCAAACGCTTGAGAAACATTCTAATGCAGGCCCAGCTGGATATATATATATATATATATATATATATATATATATATATATATATATATATATATATATATAATGCTTTTATTGTTGAGTTTTCTAATTACAGTTCCCTTTTTTTTTAATATTTACTGCAGAATTCTCCCTGTGACCCCTGTGCGGTCCATTGCTGCATGCACTGGTGTGCCATCTGTCAAGAGCACCGAGAAATGAAGGGCCGTCTCACTGACAACACTGTGATGCCCACGACTGTCGTGAACCCACCACCAGTTCAAGAAATGGGCACGAACGGGAACCCGGAATCTGAGGCCTCTCAGAACGGTGTCCATAGCCACCAGCACGCTACACTGGAAATGCAGGCCTTGTAAAATAATAATGATGTACCCATATATATTTCCTCTATAGTTTAAGAAGGTACGGACTTGGTGTGAATAGAGCACAATTGATGCTGCGTTGCAATTTAAAATACCTTGGTTTTTTTTTTTCTTTCCAAAATTGGAAAGAGTTGTGCCAATTTTGGGTCTCTTTTGGTTCACGGAATCATCGGTTTGGGAAAAAAAAGTAATTACTTTCTTATGTTTGGGTATCAAAGAAATTGAAGAGGAAATGAAAGTGATTTCCAATGGAAGAAAAATTAGGGAGGAAAGTAATTTCATCCATCCAAGAAAGGAATCACTTTTTGACTTTGAAATATTTACTTTCCTTTTTAAATTTTTTGAAGTTTTCAAACATCGGAAAAAAAAATTAATGAATATTTTAATTTTTTGAAGGAAAGAAAATGTCAAAGAATTAATTTCATTTTTCTTCCATTCTGCGAACCAAACGAGGACATGTAGTTCAAAGCCATTATTCCTGTCAATATCCATTTGAGTTCTGTATGAAATATGAGTAACATTTTATCGAGAGTGGTGAGTCCATGTTTTGTCCATATTAAGTTTAGCCTTCAATTTCTATTGCTATTCAAATGATTTGGATATGATTTACGCCCCTAAATCAAACAAAACAATGTCTACACTCTATTCACAGTCTCATGTATTATCATGATTAGTTTAGAAACACGCAGAAACCAAACCAAAATACTCATACAAGCAAAACTCAACCCCAACCCTTATAATGAACCAATTTTGTTAACCTTTGCTAGACCCCTCCGATGATGGTCGGAGTAGTACCGATCTTTTCCTCCTCGGCCGCCGCCTCCGCCGTCTTCTTGTTCGGTTTCGTCGCTCGGAGCATGGACACGACGTCTCTCATCGTCGGCCTATTGGCCGGGTTCCGGCTGGTACAGAGCAGCGCCACCTGGAGGACCAGCATCATCTCCTCCCTCACCTCCCTGCATCCGGCGGCCCCTACGATCGCCGGGTCCAGCACTTCCCACGCCCCTCCCGCCTTCCCTCTCAGTACCTTCTCCCTCACCCACTCGACGATGCTGTTCCCTTCGCCAAAGTCCGTCTCCACCGACCTCCGGCCGCTCACTATCTCCATCAGCACCACCCCATAACTGTATATATCGCTCTTCTCGTCCACTTGCAGTGTGTACGCATACTCTGCAGCCATACCGACATGTCAATACGAACACACCGGAACTCGAAATATCAGTAGAACTCGGAGAAGAATTTACCTGGAGCAATGTAGCCGTAGGATCCGGCCACCACGGACATCCCCTGGTTCGGACCTCGGACGTGCTTCGCGAGCCCGAAATCCGCCACCCTAGCCTCCATCTCCCCGTCCAACAGGATGTTACTCGGCTTCAGGTCGCGGTGCACGATCACCGGATCGCAGTCGTGGTGCAAGTAGCACACCCCCTCCGCCACCCCCAGCGCTATGCCGTGCCTCGTCCCCCAGTCGTCTATGGCGTACTTGTCGCCCGCGGCTCCGGCGGCCGGCTTCTTCCGGTGCAGCAGGTCGTCCAGGCTCCCGTTCTCCAAGTACTCGTACAGCAGCACCGTCGTCTCGCGGTCGGTGCAGTATCCGAGCAGCCGGACGATGTTCCTGTGCCTGACCGACCGCAGTACCTCGACTTCCGACAGTGCCAGCTCGGCTTTGCGTGGCCTGGACGCCTTCTTAGTACTCCCCCACAGCTTCTTCACCGCTACGACCTCGCCGCCCGGCATCTCCGCCCTGTACACCGTCCCCGTGGACCCCATCCCCAGGATCCAGTCGCCCGCCGTCGCGATCGAATCCGCCACGTCGTCGGCAGTGAAGTTCAAACGCTGGAACGCCGTCAGCTTCCACGGGCCCGGCCCTGTCTCCTGTTCCCTGCTCCGGGACCACCGGTAGCCGACGACGAGAGCCAGGATCCCGACGGTGACGGCGGCAGCGGCAAAGCAGGCGATCGCCATCGTGTTGGGGCTCCCACGAGTGGTGGCGGTAGCGGCAGCAACCGAGCACAGGACGCCGATCAGCGGTCCGCAGAGGCCGGGGTTGCCGGCGAAAGAGGAGGGGTGAAGGTTCTTCAGCGCCGAGCTCGAAGGGATCTTCCCGGAGAGACCGTTGAAGGAGAGATTGAAGCTCTCTAGAGTGCTGCAGTTGTCGAACTCCGAAGGGATCGCTCCGGTGAGGTCGTTGAAGGAAAGGTCGACTTCGGTGATCGACGGGAGGCTCGAAATCTCCACCGGGATCGGTCCCGTGAGTCGGTTTCGGTCCAGCTTCACCGCAAGCAGCTTCTGGCACTGGACTATATCGCCAGGGATGTTCCCGCCAAAATTGTTGTCTTCAAGTTCAAGTTTGTAGAGGCTCTGGCACCCCGAGTCGAACTTCGGTATTTCTCCGGTCAATCCGCAGGAGCTCGCAGCGAAAATCTGGAGGCTAGGCGAGCTCCACATCGAATCCGGCAGACCGGTACCCAGCGGATTCCTCGACAAGTTCAGGAATTGGAGTTTCGGAGCGAAGCCGAGGTCCCTAGGTAGGCCTCCTGAGAAGTTGTTGCGGCTGAAGTCGGCGTACGTGAGGTTCGGCAGCCCCCCGAACCCCGAGGGGATCGGGCCGGAGATGCGGTTGTCCTCGATCCTCATCCGCCACAGCGAAGAGCAATTCGCGAGCCCGACAGGGAGGCCGGAGTCGAACCGGTTGGAGAACAGTATGAGACGGGCTAGCCGGTTCCCGCTACAGAGATTTTCCGGTATCGGACCGGACAGGGAATTGGACGACACGTCCAGCTTCACCAGCTTCCCATTGGAACCGAGACTCCGAGGAAGAGTTCCGGTGAGGGAGTTGTTCCACAGATGAACCGTTTCCAAATCCGGGAGCTCGCCGAGCTCTTCCGGGATGTCCCCGTGCAGCTCGTTGTTCATGAGGCTGATGAGAGTGAGATTCTTCAAGGAAGATACTCCCGGCGGAATCCTGCCGGTGAGCCGGTTGTCCGACAGGTCGAGCGCCTTTAGGCTCTTGAGATTGGAGAAGCTCGAGGGGATTCCTCCGGAGAACCGGTTCTTGAAGAGGAAGATCGTCTCGAGCGCAGGGAGGCTGCCGAGCTCTCGCGGCAGCCTCCCCGTGAGGTTGGCGGACGAGACGTCGACGTAGCGGAGCGCGGCCAGCCGGCCGATGTCGGCCGGCAGGCCGCCCTCGTAGGCGTTGTACCCGATCTCCAGGTGCTCGAGCTCGGTCAGGTTCGCGAAGCCCGCCCGCGGCAGCCGCCCCGTGAGCGAGTTGCCCGCCAGGTGGAGGTACCGCAGCCGCGGCAGCCCGAGCAGACCCGGCGGGATGCTGCCGGTGAAGTAGCTCCCGCCGAGGTTCAGGTAGCGGAGCGAGCGGAGCCTGGCGATGCCGCGGGGGAGGGGCCCGGAGAAGCTGTTGCTGTAGGCGTCGAGGGAGACGAGGCCGCGGAGCCTGGAGACGGAGTCGGGGAAGGTGGAGTTGAGGTCGTTGTGGCTGAGGTCGAGCGACTGCAGGCGGCGCAGGTCGAAGAGGGCGTTCGGGACGGGGCCGGTGAGGGAGTTGCCGCTGAGGTTGAGGTGGGCGAGGGAGGGGTAGAGCAGGCGCAGGTCGGGGGAGATGGAGCCGGAGAGGTTCTTTCGGGACAGGTCGAGCGCGACGACATTGCCCGTCGTAGCGTCGCAAGTGACGCCGGTCCACGAGCACCACGAGGCGTTGTCGACGACGTTGTAATGGGAGTAATGTGGTAGCGACCAGTCGGCGAGGGCGGAGGAGGGGTCGACGAGGGAGGACTTGAGGGAGAGGAGGGAGAGGAGCGGGAGGGGGAGAGCGAAGACGACGACGACGATGGAGGAGGAGGAGAGTAATGTGAAGGTGATGAGAAGTAGTAGAGGGAAGTGAGAAGCCATTGTAAGTACGTAGCTAGCTAGCTAGTAGTTGGAATTGGAATTGAAATTGGAAGTGGAAGTGGAAGTGGGAGGTGGTGGAAGTGGAGGAGGTTTAAAAGGAAGTGGAGGGAGGGAGGCGTGGTGGAGGGAGGGGTGCCTCATCATTTGGTTGCTGGCATGGCATGGCTTGCTATAGGAGGAGGGGATGATGATTTCTATGTAGGAAGGATGGATGGATGAATGCTTGTGTGTGTTCCTTTTTTCATGCTTGCTTTCCCTCCATCCTTCTCTCTTGTCTCTTTCTCCTTTATACTTTTTGTTTCTCCTTGCCAACTTTTTATATTTTATTATAATTTGGATTTTCTCTTGTGTTGTTTGTAGTTGTGTCCAATGTTTTAAAAATCAGACCGGAGATCGATTCCAACGGATTGAGTCAAAAATTTCGGATTAAATCAGTTATATAGGTTTACAATCTTACATTGAATATATTATGTAGTATACAACTGCATATATACTACTTCGAAGTTTTGTATGTTTATCATATAGTAGAATTAGTAAAGAAACAAATATATTAACTTTCATTGTATGTGAAGTCCAAAAAAATAAATAAATTGATTTAGAATTTAACTGGGTCTAACCGGCCAGGTCAACCTGATTGACTGAATTTCTGGGAGAAAAAACCACTTGGTTGGTATTAAACTAGTGCGAAAAAATTACTAGTACACAGATTGACCGGTCGGATGATCTACATACTCTTGAAAAATTATATAACTGGTTTGATATATTTTCAAACCTTCAACATATGTATTGATAACGGTAATAATTTACAAATTTTCTTACAAGCCTTATAGTTCATTTAAAATTGACAATATTTAGAGGGTCGAAATTGCAGCAACAACAACTAGATATAATTTTCTTTATTATATAAAATCGGAACTTTTTCTTCGTTCTATAATCCTTTTTCTTCTTCTATTTTTTTTTCCTAAGGGTAACTAAGATCAACTCATTCACATTTTCGTGTTCCAATCCATTTTGTTAGAAATGATTCATAATATCAGATATTGATCAAATATAGATATAATAACTAATTATTTTTTTAAAGAAACTAGAGCTATATCTCTTTACAATTCTCAATCAATGGTTCCTATGTGTTTTCACGTACTTTTTATATTTTAAAAAATAAAATGGACAAATTGACCCTTTTTTTGGTCAAGCGAAGGTAATAAATAAATCAGATTGTGTCACTCCCCGTCCCAGAATGCGTATTTTTATACATGTACAACTCATGTGTATTTATTTAGTATTTATCATGTATTTATTTAATATTTATCATGTATTATTCTGTATTTAAATTCCTTTAATTTCATGTTAATTAATTAATCTGCTCTTTAAACTTTCATGTTAATTTATTTCCTGCAATTATATTTCTGCAATTTTATTTCTGCACTTTAATTCCTGCTTTATTTCTGCTTTAGCTAGGCTTTGAGTTCGGGTTGGCTTTGGTTGGATCCCCTACAACCCGACCCATTGGACCCGGCCCAACTCCCACCTACCACCTCCTTTTCTATTTAAAGCCACTCTCTCTTTCTCTCTCCTCATAAACTCACATTCTCACCATTACTCCTCTTCTTCTTCTTCATTACTCTCTCCACCTACCAAACCGTAGGCAAGTACAACTTGCTCCACATGAGAACCCATGTTTTTATAGTTCATTTATCTTCCTCTCAAGATCCTAAGAAAGTTTAGAACTTGGCATTTTTCATTTCGAAGTCTTAATTTTTGTAGATCTAGAAATGAGTTACTTTCGGAGTTTGGTGGTTTTGATCTATCAAACTTCTTTGTTTTCAAGTTCTGATGGTTCCATGTTGTAGAGAAGTTTATCCTAACCAATTTTGACCTTTGGAAAGTTGGATTCGGACTTATTTTGACCAAGTTATTGACTTTTGAAGCTTTGGGATGCAACCATGGAGTTCTTGCTGTTTGGAGAAGACAGTGAGCAGTGTACGCTAGCTTTTTAGCTTGCGTCACTGAGCTAAGCGCGCTCTTTAGCGCAGCACAGTATGGAGTTCATACGCTGCCTTTTTAGGTAGCGTGTCTTGCATACGCTACCTTTTGGGAGCGTATGTCTTACGCTGACTTGAATGGTCAGGAGTCGTATGGAGTTCATACGCTGCCTTTAGGGAGCGTATGACTTGCATACGCTGACTTGAATGGTCAGGAGTCGTATGGAGTTCATACGCTACCTTTTGGGAGCGTATGACTTGCATACGCTGACTTGAATGGTCAGGAGTCGTATGGAGTTCATACGCTACCTTTTGGGAGCGTATGACTTGCATACGCTGACTTGAATGGTCAGGAGTCGTATGGAGTCCATACGCTGCCTTTTTGGAGCGTATGACTTGCATACGCTCACTTGGATAGTAAGGAGTCGTATGGAGTTCATACGCTGCCTTTTGGAAGCGTATGACCTGCATACGCTAGCTTGACCTGAGAGTAGCTTGACCTGAGCGTACGCTGACATGAGCGTAGGCTGACATGAGAGTAGCCTGCTTACCCTGGATCTTCTATAGCCATGTATATTGATATCTTATTAGATGTTTAACGTCCATTTTATATCCTTACGCCTTTTTGCATAAACTTGATATAATCATGACATGTTAATATTTCTGTTAAATATAGATTGTTACGTGAGATGTACCATGTGTCGTGAATTGAGTTATAGATACCCCGATTGACTGGAATTAAACCCTGAGAGTCGTAGACTCGACTCCACTGAATACTATTTGACTTTCATGCCTTGTCACCATTGATGATAATGGTTATCTTGACTAAAATTGATCATGCGTTCCTAGTTGGAACTAAGAGACTGGCTAGTCGTCTTATTGAATGAAATGAATGAGACACGTTCATGTAATGAACTATTGTACTCGATTAGCCAATCCCGAATATTGGCATACAGGCACATGCAGGCTTCAAATTATTTATTTATTTTACAAAAATAGCATGTGTACTTTATGGTCAAGGCATGATTACTCCGTGGTCAGATTTGATTGTTGCATCACGCTATGTAAAACCTACAACCTAGCCGCACGGGTATCGTTGTAGAGTTGCGCATATCGTACCCCGTACGAAAGTACTCATTTGAATGACCATGATCCACGGCATGGAACTTCACTCAACGTAGAGACTATTAAGTTAAATAAAATAATGATGGCATGGAGAGAATGGATTCCCGAGTTCTTACATGGCAGCCCCCTTGGGACTATTAAGTATCCGACGGGCCGGCTGGTTCCCACAGATGCTGTAAATCTGTCACACGGGCAGGGAACAGTATCTGCTTATATTATTGTACATGCTATATTAACGGCGGGCGTCCCGCTGGGACTCGTCTAACTACATGATTGGCGCAATTGATTGATTGGATAGACTAGCCTTGCTTGCACATAGTAAGAACTGAGGAATCCCTATTTGCATAATTTCAGGATAACTTGGGACTCAAAATAGCAAGCCGTAGGATTTGATTGGCCGTTCAAGATGATTTGTTTGTGCACTGTACCTACTCTGTTACCTAACTGGGATGATCAGAATGTCAGGACATGACGGGCCAACTTCTGTCCTTGTTTGGTTGGAAGGTTGGTTCGAAGTGTCGTGATGTGATGTGAATCCTAGTGGAAAGCAGAGATCTATTATTATATTTCTCATTACTGATTTTAGTTCTCATGTCGTGCTCCCTTGTGGTACTTGCTATTAGAGGTCTAACCTCTCTGGTTTTGCATGGCCAGATTTAGAGCCAGTCCCCGAGGATCCAGCTTACTTCTACCTCCAAGATGGTCAACACTAGAGGGATGATCGCAGGAGGATTCGAGTGGGTTTCTTACTTCCCCGCTCGTTTTGTTATCTACTTTATACTTTGCCGTTTGGCACCGACATGTTAGTCGGATTGTCTTGTACTTACTTTTTACATAATTGTAACTAAAGTCAGACTGCAGCTGATAACAATTGTGTATACTTTTGCTACATCAATCTGGCTATGTTTTGTAAAGCCAGATATCAAGAACATTTTGACTGAGCGTTTGGGACGCCTTACTGCTTTATCTCACATGTTCTTTATTTCTGTTTCTTGTTTGAATGATTGAGACAATAGATGTGAAGTGACCATAGTGAGACTTTCATGTAGTATGCACCCCCTCGTCTTTAGACAACATTGATCGTATTATACGGTATTCATCTACCCGTAATACGTAGCTGGCTGAGTCATTTCCCCGCTCTCCAGTATTCTGGTTCTGGGGCGTGACAGATTGATTTTTCGATCAAAAGTATAAAAAAATTATTTTTTCTTCCTCAATTCATAACCAACCCCATTCTAAAACAATTAAACAAATATTTGTTTTCATTTATTTATTATTCTCCAAGGAGTATATATGGGTAGGATATAGGTGTCTTGATCATTGTATACTTCTACAAAACCAAGTTAAATTGGAGTGGTTTTTACATGACACTAAAGTTTATTGTTGTTAATATAGGATTAACAAAGTAGAAGGGGATGTTAAATAAGTTTCATGTAGGGCTGCAAATGAGCCAAGCCGTTCGTGAGCTGCTCGAAGCTCGGCTCGATAAAAGCTCGTTTGAGCTCGGTTCGTTTACAAAACAAGCTGAGCTCAAGCTTCATTTTCGAGCTCGTTTAATAAACAAACCAAGTTCAAGCTTAGAAGTACTCGGCTCGTTTGAACTTGCGAACTGGCTCGTTTATGAGCTTGCGAGCTGGCTCATTTAGAAGCTTGTTAAAGAGCTCGTTTAGGAACTCGTTTGTTCTTTGTTGAATTATATATATATATATATATATATATATATATATATATATATATATATATATATATATATAACAAAGAACAAACGAGCTTTTATATATATATATATATATATATATATATATATGTGTGTGTGTGTGTGTGTGCGCGTGCGCATTATATATTTATATGTCCTTAATAATTGATATTAAGAAACTTTTTTAATTAAATTTTTATAAATAAATTGTCAATATTACTGGTACTTGAATTCAAACATAACTAATTTGAAATCGAGCTCGTTAAGCTTGAAATCAAGCTTAATGAACTTGAAATAAAGTTGAGCGAGCTAGAAATCAAGCTTAACGAGCAATTGATTTTGAACTTATCGAGCTTGTTTATCAAGCTTGAATCAAGCTTACTTATCAAGTCAAGCTCGAGCTCAAACCAAGCCAAGCTCAAGCTTAATATAAACAAGCTCAAGCCAAGCTCAAGCTCAAAAATAAAAAAATTATCAAGCTCGAGCTCGATTAATTCTAGTCAAGCCAAGCTCAAGCTTACAAAAGCTCGGCTCGGCTCGGCTTGGCTCGTTTGCAGCCCTAGTTTCATGCAAAAGCAAAGCTTATATATTCTTCATACTTTTGGTGTGTAGCAAACTTTGTTAATTTATTTTTCCCTTTGCTTGTTTCCAAAAAAAAAAAAAAAAAAAAACTAGAGCACTGTTTGAATCACTGGATCCGAGAAAGTAGTGCTCCACATTGTCACGCTTATGATGCAGTAATAAAACAAACAACAACATCTGCTGACATTCTATTCTGTTTTTTACTTTGGAATGTTTTGGAAGTCTTGGAGAACTGAAGGATTAGATTAGCAGCTAAGTATGTACGTACGTACACTTGGAGACCAATCACATCATTTTAGTTGCTCACAAATATGTGAAAGTATATATTATACTGCATCTGTGAGATTTCAGGCTGTACAGTCATATGCCTCGTGCTTTAATCATATTTTTTCGTCCTTTTGACTCGAGAATAGTTTGCTTTCTTTCTTCCTAAAGTCTAAAAAGTACAGGTAGAGACTACGAGATTGTCGAAAGAACGTACGCATTCCTATCATTCTTAGTTGTTCACTTCACACCTGCTTGCGCACTAGATTACACTGCGAAACTATCATAATTAGCTTCATCAAATTAGCCATATATATATATATATATATATATATATTTATTTATTTTTTTTTTTTTTTGGGGTGTCCTTCTTACTGGAGCTTAGGCGCGCGCGCCTAAGGGGGGATTCGAACCCGGGCCTTCCGCCCGGGGAGCCCCCGTCGCTACCACTAGGCCACGACCCCTTGGACATATATATATATATATATATATATATATATATATATATATATATATATATATAGAATAAGGGAGGTAGGATGCCACCCCATGGGAGGGTGTCTACTTGTCACCTCCCATGCTATCATCAAGCACATGGGTGCATGATGATAGCATGTAGGGGGTGACAAGTAGACACCCTCCATAGGGTGGCACCTCACCTCCCTCATCCTCTATATATAGAATAAGGGAGGTAGGGTGCCACCCCATGGGAGGGTGTCTACTTGTCACCCCCCATGCTATCATCAAGCACATGGGTGCATGATGATAGCATGTAGGGGGTGACAAGTAGACACCCTCCACAGGGTGGCACCTCACCTCCCTCATCCTATATATATATATATATATATATATATATATATATATATATATATATATATATAGTCATAACCCGTGCCCATAGGGCATGGTTCATTTAAGGTATTCCCCCTCAAAATCTTGGACCCCCAATTTTAAACGAACAATAATAATTATGAGGCCCCCATCAAAATATTAAATCCCAACCACTGCTGGATGTGAATTTTCTTTGGATTTCCCATAAAACCTCACTCTCAATAATGCTCATCCACAACCATTATGAGTACAAATCCCACTCTTTGGATTTCCCATAAAATCCCACTCTCAATAATGCTCATTCCCCATAAAACCCCACTCTCAATAATGCTCATCCACAACCATTATGAGTGCAAATCCCACTCTTTGGATTCCCCATAAAACCCCACAACCGTTGATTCACCAAGATTAAATCCCAACCACTCTTTATCTTGGCACAGTCAGCCCTAGGATTCAAAAACATTTGTGTTATATATATATATATATATATATATATATATATATATATATATATATTATTATTATTATTATTATTATTATTATATATTAATATTATTATTATTATTATATAATAATAATATATAATAATAATAATAATATAATAATAATAATAATATATATATAATAATAATAATAATAATAATAATAATAATAATAATAATAATAATAATAATATATATATATATATATATATATATATATATATATATATATATATATATATATATATATATATATGACCTCTAGCCTAGTGGTTAAGAGAGATGCAAGTTATTATATATATATATATATATATATATATATATATATATATATATATATATATATATATATATAAGGAAGGATATGCATTCCCACACTTTTTGCATCCCCATGTTCACATCCGTTGGATGTGCTTTAAGTCATCTAATCTTGACCGTTGATAAATCAACGGTCAAGATTAGATGACTTAAAGCACCATCCAACGGTATAAATAGGAGGGATGCTTGGGGATGCAAAAAGTGTGGGGATCTCTATCTTTCCTCTCTCTCTCTCTCTATATATATATATATATATATATATATATATATATATATATATATATATATATATATATATATATATTTTTTTTTTCTTTCTCTCTCTCTCTCTCTCTCTCTCTATATATATATATATATATATATATATATATTTTGAAAGAAAGTAATTGTGGCGAACGTTCTCACAGAAAATCGATCTCCTGACCACTCGGACATCATGCCTCACCACTACTGTTCACATCCGTTGGATGGTGCTTTAAGTCATCTAATCTTGACCGTTTCAACGGTCAAGATTAGATGACTTAAAGCACCATCCAACGGTGTAAATAGGGGGGATGCTTAGGGATGCAAAAAGTGTGGGAATCTCTATCTTTCCTCTCTCTCTCTCTCTCTCTCTCTCTATATATATATATATATATATATTGAAAGAAAGTAATTGTGGCGAACGTTCTCACAGAAAATCGATCTCCTGACCACTCGGACATCATGCCTCACCACTACCACTAGTCTAGGGTCATTAACATATACCACTAGTCTAGTCTAGGGTCATTAACATATATATATATATATATATATATATATATATATATATATATATATATATATATATATATATATATATATATATATATATATGGGAGTGGATCAAAAGCCCCCTTAGAAAATCCCCTAAAAACCTCCCTCACTCTAATTCGTAATATTATTGTTAATGTTAATATTAATGTTAATGTTAATCTTAATGTTAATATTAATTTTTTTTATTTTTTTTATATTAATGTTAATATTAATGTTAATGTTAATGTTAATGTTAATGTTAATGTTAATATTAATATTAATTTTAATGTTAAGTTTAATGTTAATTTTAGTATTTAATGTTAATATTAACATTAATATTAACATTAACATTAATATTAACATTAAATTACGGATTAGAGTGAGGGAGATTTTTAGGAGGTTTTCTAAGGGGGCTTTTGATCCGCTTCCTATATATATATATATATATATATATATATATATATATATATATATATATATATATATATATATATATATATATATATATATATATATATATATATATATATATATTTATATATATTTATATTTTTTTTTTTGTTTTTTTTTTTAAAAATATATATATATATATATATATATATATATATATATATAGGAAGCGGATCAAAATCCCCCCTTAGAAAACCTCCTAAAAACCCCCTCACTCTCAGCCGTCCATTTAATGTTAATATTAACGTTAATATTAATGTTAATGTTAATATTAATGTTAAATACTAAAATTAACATTAAACTTAACATTAAAATTAATATTAATATTAACATTAACAATAACATTAATATTAACATTAATATAAAAATAAAAATAAATATTAATATTAACATTAAATGGACGGCTGAGAGTGAGGGAGTTTTTAGGAGATTTTCTAAGGGGGGCTTTTGATCCACTCCTATATATATATATATATATATATATATATATATATATATATATATATATATATATATATATATATATAATTCCTTCCATACCTGTTTGTCCTAGGGCATGCACCTCTGTTGGCTCCAGCGGCCGGAGTGCCCTCTGCTCTTTCTCTCACGACTTTGCACGGCCACTTCTCCCTCCAGGTCGCTTCTCGTAAGTCTCTAGCTCTGCTTTCCTTCGATGGAGTGAAAGGTGTCACGATCCGATCCCAAATTATTGGGTCGAACCGGATCATGCCCAGCCTGCACCGTTGTGAGACGGCGGCAGTAAGCTGTTCTATATGCAGGTCTTCACAACAACATCTATACATTTGTCACAACTTTGAATATACGAAAATTTAAAACTTTTATTCAAAAATTGAAAAGTACAACTGGAAAAGAAAGAACCGAAATAAAGTGCTGAATTCAAAATTAACAAACTCCAATACAATAAAACTAGAAAAACTGGAAACAACTAGCTAGGCGGTCGGCTCGTCGGCCTCAGGTCCTGCGTCCTCCAAGGGGAACTCTGGCAATACCACAGGATACAAAACCGGGTCATAGCAGCTATTGTACAATAGCTCAGCGTCCTCAATGTCACCTAAAAATGTTGGTCTCCAGTCAGGAGGGAGCAAGTACGAATATGTATCTCACATTTCAAGTAATAATAGAAAAGTGCAGGCTAAACAGTTGAAACAATATTTTTCAGCAATTTGACAATTTAAAATAATGTGATTTGAATGTGTAAACGTCTATGACCGGCTTGGGTTGTACAATAGCGTCCTAGCGACGCGATACGGCTTATCCCTGTGTGTAAGAGGGGTAAGCTCGCACAATCATACAATATGAGGGATATTGGTCATAAACGCTACACTATTTCTCCAATCCCCACAATCAATATCAATCAATATTTGAACCCTAGGAGAGGGTTCCGTGTAGCAATGTGGTTTAACATGCAACTTGACAATTACTAAATAAAATACAAGAAAACATAACCGTAACTTGCCTCTGTTAATTGACTGGATCGGGAAAGTCGGTACCGAAGAGGATGTCAAGTTCGTCTCCGAGATCCTACAGTTGAGAACCTTGACTTAGAACCATGATGAAACCATTCTAGGTGTTCTAGTTACAATCTCTAAAAGTAGACCCTAGTCAGGTTTATATATATATATATATATATATATATATATATATATATATATATATATATATATATATATATAACTAGGCTTTTTCTTTTAAATGAGAAAACATGTGATTTGCTAAATTACTAGATTATTTATTATGAAAAAACTTTATTAATTTTCTTTATAAAATAAATATATTCATTTTATAATCTACGCGTTTAACGACGAAACCAACATTCCAAAAAAATAAGAAAAAGCTACGCTACACAATACAGAGTCACAGAGAAATAAAGGAAAAATGGGATTATGCCCTTTACAAATTATTTACATAAATTAAATAATCCTAAGGCGAGCTCTGAATGCCGCGAACGGTCCAAACAGTAGGCCGAGGCCCTGCACCATAAATACTAAAAGCAGTACCAGTTCTAAAGTAAATTATAATTAAATTAAAATTAAAGAGTCTCAGACTTGGTCGTGCAATCTCATGTTGCTGGCTTACGCCTCAACGTACAGGAAATCCTGTAGCGTTTGCATTTCGCCGAGGCTCATTCGACCGATATGGTCGTCGCCTAACGGGGATACAAAAACTCACAAAATCCACATTTAAAGCCGACAAAACCAATTTTATAAATCGTTTGCAAAGACCAGATTTGAAAATAGAATTTTATTTACCAATTTACTAAATTTAATTAAATACTTTTATTTTGAAAACATTTTCAAAAATTTCGGCAGCACCTCCTCTGTAACTGGGACAACCCAATCCTGGGAGGATGTCAATCCGTAACACAAATAAATATCCCAAACCAGGGATCACTAATTACCAGCCCAAAATGAATATCCAACCCAAAATAACCACAGCACAATATAACCAAAATAGAAAATACGCCGCGACGTAACCGATACTCTACGTATCACCCAAAAGCAACCATATTCAAAATACTGAATCCCGGAACGGGATCGGGACCGCGTCATCATAGACTATCTACGGGAGGGACACGGGGACACGAAGTTATACCTCAATTGCTCGGCTAGAGCTCTCAGATAAAAATATTAGAAAAAGAATTATGCGGACAGCGGGAAAAGTGTCGAAAAGCGCACAGGAGGTGCTGACAGCGGGCCGGGCCGCAAGGAACGCGCTGGACAGCGTCCGAACGGCGGACAGTTCTGGCCGGACGGGCACGGAGTCGCCGGAGAGATGCTGGTCGGCGGAACAGCACGCAGGGGGTTGCCGGGGAAGACGCGGCAAGGCGCGGCCTCGGGACAGAGGCGGGCGGAGGCCGACGGGGTCTGGTCGGACGGGAACGGGATCGCCGGGGTGAGGGTTGGCCTCGGGGGTCGCCAGGGATGGCGGCCGAGGAGCTCGGCTGGACGGGCGCGGCCGGGAGGCAGCCGACGGTTGGGGGAAACGGCCGGGAAGCGGGACGGGGAGCGCTGGAACGGGCGGCCAAATGGGGCAACGCGCTAGAGGCGGCCGGCGGGGGAGATGCTGGCCGGGCGCTGGTGGCACGCGGGGGTCTGGCCGGCGCGGGAGGCGGTGTAGTGCCCCATCCCGCTCAGTCAATCGGAGGAATAGGAACGCCGACGGCGTTCGAACTTAGCCTTGCAACGGCTACTCGGAGATATCGCTCGGTCGAGGCGACCGCTCGCTCAGGTGGGATAGTTTCGGTGAACTTGCCTCATCTTTGCCTTCACATAATAAATCGCATATTTTCAACTTGCACAAGTAGGCTTAATAATAAAAGAGAGGAATCCACATAGCTAAAGGGAGTAATCCCGACGGGTCGAATTGAGATAGAATATGGAAAGGTCCAACGGTCGGCTTAGAGTTGGTGCACGACGTGCTTTGAAAATGACACTCGATCCTTCGTCCCGTGGCTTGGGAGAAGGAAAGTTGGTTGAGTAGGCGAAGTTATGAACGTAGCCTAAGTCATAGGCGTCGCCCGCGTAAATGCTCGATAAAGCATGCACGCTTCCATGATGCAAGGCTTGGCATAGCCTTTGCTCGTCCCTTGGATTAAGTTGTAGGCTTGATTAAGTTAGGCAAAGTGATGGTGGTCGACTTGAGACATTCCAAGCACGGTCCTATTGAGTTCTACGGCTGAGTATAGCCACGAAGTCCTACAGTTTCAAAGCTAGTCGTATGGAGTATGAGTTGGGCGATAGTGTCGCGTAGAGCACGATGGGCCTAAGGCACGATGCACGGACTTTGTATTTAAGGCATGAACCACGGTTGATTTAATGAGTTTATGGAGAAAGGACTATCGAATAGGCATTGAGTTGAATGAAATGATATAGTAACATGGAAAGAATGCTCGCGACCGTGGGTCGTCGAGGGGTCTTTGAGGGGTCTCAAGGCTAGAAGACTTGAACTTGGTTTTGGAAAGAAATGATAACACTGAGAGTACAATGACTGTATGAGACGTCAGTTTGAGTGAAGGGTCTTGCATGGTCATTGGACAACTTGTCGACAAGGTAGAGTTTCCCCGTAACGGCAACCCAGGGCCATGGGACCGTTTCGGCCAAGAAAGGAAACACGGTGATAGCAGTGCTGACTCGATAGCACCGGATTAGTCGGGAACTTCCAGGGGGCTAGCTACCTTGCGCTAGAAGGGTCCCGGCCAACCGCAAGCTATGTGTCCATTATAGCTTATCATGCTAGTGACCTCATATAGATGAGTCGGCATGGGCGGCGATCCGCGTATATGCCTTTGGATTGAGTCGAGTATTGAGTACACTATATCAAGGAGTCGAGTTGAATGAGTGTGTATAGTTTGAATACAATGTTGGGCCTAAGATTTGGCTGCAACGAAGACACCGTGCTTCGGCACGAGATGTGGCGTCGAGTCCTATGTTGTCGGCATATAAGTTGCATAGTTATGGTTTGAGTTGTCATGAGTTTAAGTCAGGAGATGCCGCAAGGCAAAGTCGATCAAGAGGCACTTAGCCCAGAAGTCTTGATTGGGTTAGTTGGTGACCAAAGTAGCACGGGCCGCGAGGCGGCGATATGATCGAGTTTCATTGAGTTGCGAGGCACGGCCTCAGCAAGGGTTTGTAGCACAGTTACACGAAAATGGAGCCTCATCGCGTAGTTGCGTCTCTGATTTTAAGCCGTAAGGCAAACACGACTCGATAGGTTAACGTTGTTGGCACGAGAAGGGTCTTGAGGCAATGTATGAGTTAACGTTGTCGTTGCAAGCACGAGATGGTCTAGAGACACAGAATAGGCCAAGGCGTCGGTCCTAAAACTGATCCTAAGGCAAGAGTAGAAAGACAATCAAAAAGGGTTTATGTTGCACAAAGTAAATAAAACGTGTCAATTTTGTATGGGTGGGCGAGGAGCTCACTCCACCAGTACAGTTGAGTACTGACACCCACACAGTGTTTCATGTGCAGGCACAGGTAGAAGCTCGTGGCGCGGAGCTCGCTTGGATGCGCCGAGGCATGGAGTTCCTTGGCGATTCGAAGCGTACGGTCGCATGGAGTAAAAACTTATACATGACATAATGTATGGACAACGCCTTCCGAAGCTTCCGCTGGCTCAAGCATTGTATCGAGAGAAAGAGAGAGAGAGAGAGCTGAGTGACTTGTAATGTGAGATGAGTGAGCTTGAAAGACTTGTAATCTTGGCCTTGCGCCGTATTGTAACCTTTGTTTCAATATCAATAAAGAGCTTCTTTGAATAACTTGTGTTTGTTCTTAATTTTTGCTGCTATTATTCAATGTCTCTGCATGGGACTTTTGTGCGACGACCCCGTCGCAGCCGCTGAAATCGGCCGTTATGGAACCCGCCTTGCACGAGCGCAATCTAGGCTCGTACGGCATCATGCCTTAGCGAGGACGATCGCTCCTACGGGAGCGGGGCGTGACATAATGGTATCAGAGCACGGCTTTACGTCCTTGGACTATCGATTGAATTCTTTAACTTCGTTGTTTTCGTAAACTCTGAATTGTTGCTTCCGCAAAGTTGAAATCGTTGGTGCGCTCTCTCAAAATGTCCTACGGGATGTCCATACAATAAGTCTATCTATTTTGCAAAACGTAGGAGAACAGTTTTTGAAAAGAAACAAAAAGATGGTTTGCGTAAGCACGATTGGCTAAGTCGGACTGGACATATACACCAAAGTTGCATCGATCTTAGAAAAGTCAAGTGCGGAAATTGAATAGTGTCGAGCAAGAATGAGTTGAACTCGATTGAGTAAATTGAGACGATTGTCGATAGGGGTGCTATCGAGCGACGATAACGTCGGTGCAATATGGATGAGCGTGCTTAGAAATTGAGAAATGGTTTGAACGAATTTTTTTTGAAGAAGTCGATTTTGATTCAAATGATAGTTGAGGATTTGTTGAATGACTTTATTCCTGAGTGGTGTATGCGATAGTCTCAGGAATGTCGATTGATCGATTGAGGATGCGGTGTCGATGAGTCTATCAGCAAGCGTCGCGTGTATGCAAAGCCATAGATTGAGTATCGATGAATAAGTTTGACGAGTGGATTCGAACAACCTAGAATTGACGCACACGAGATTGAGGATTGTGCGAAGTATGAAACGTGAAAATGATTGAGTAGGTGAAATCGAATCGAGAAAAAGTTAGGGTGTACAAATGGATGACTTGATCGAGGAAATTGATACGGATCGTATAGAAAAAGTTAGCACGATGAGACAATAGCGTGCATGAAAAGTTGAATTTCGAAGTTACACGAAAGACTCTAAAGATTGGATTGAATGTTGCTCGATGACTTAAGATAAAGGGATGAACGAATACACGAATTCGGGTTTGAGGAAATTTGATGTCGTGAATGATTCGAGGGATAACGATCGAACTTGAATTTGAATGTAGAGGAGATTATCCAGTAGGAGGATAGCATCATTCGCACGACTCGAAATTGGTTGCAAAGGAAGATCGTCAGGTTACGCATATCGTCATTGGTATTGAGACGTATCAAAGATCGATATGCGATAACCCGGGGGTACTCTGACTCGGCGAATGACGATCGTGCAAGTGTTATTGTTCGGTAGGATGCTATACTTAGTATTTTGATCGAGATGATTGTTGGATGAGAATGATTGTGTCTTGATGGTTACGCAGATAACCACAATGTCGACGATCTTGTCTTGTACGAGCGCAACTCCAGCCTCGTACATGCGTCGCGTCGGATTTGGGTCGATTGTTCTGCGTGTGCTGACATGGTTATTCATGTCGCAGAAATAATCGAACTCGAAAAATCAGGATACGGCAACTTTGACTGTCTCGACTTGTCGGTTTGATGCGAAGGAAAATTTGAGGATGTTAGGACTTACGATTGATGAATGAAATAAACTTGAGGATTGAGTACGTCCAATCCGCGTATCGAAAATGAATTAGTCTAGACGCAAAATAAGAGTTACGTCCCGATGAGGATAATTATCCCGTGGGAGCGTATATGGTGATTCATGCCCACCGTGGATAATCTGACTCGCGTGAGATCAGGGCGCAACATTTTGTTAAGCTAGATGACCTTATGATCGATTACGTGAATTGGAATAGATGACTTAGAAAATATGGAATGTGAAATTTTGGTTAGCGACTAAATTGTGTCATAGCGTGCTTGAATTGAGAAGGATTGATAGGCAAACTATATCGAACGTGTTTGAAGGGATAGTCTATACGAAATGGCTTGATGAACGAGTGATATGTTTTTGTCAAGGATTGGTTGAACGTAAATTATCGTAGGATGGCGTTGCTGAATGACTCGGACCCCGTGCGACGAAAGTAGAATGTGAGTAGGAAATCGATGCTCGATGTTTAGAAATCGGAGTGATGCGAGCTTGGGTAGAAAATCCCGTACTATCAACTTGGTTTGACCTTAGAATGGGGTCAGTGTTGATATTGTTGTTTGGGAACTATGATTCCAATACTGACGAATGACCTTAGTCTAAAGACATAGCCTAGCGGTTAGGCAGACGTCCGAGTGCAAAGTGGTAGGATTGTGGAGGCACCACTCGCGAGCTCGGTTGACATGTACGTATATCAGGGACGCCCAAATATGTGCACGATCCGACTCGAGTGGTGATGGCGGGATTCGCTATCACGAGGCTTGGTTGAAATGCATATATTTTGGGGACGCCTAAGATATGTGCACGATCCATACTAAGTGATACGTTGAATTCAAGAAAAGACTTGAGGAACAGGAAGGTATCGAGGATTTTGAGATCGTAAGTTTTGAAGAAAAGATTGAGGGTAGCACGAACGTGGCTCGAATTTGGAAAATGCATAGGAGAAGTGTGTGCGAGAGTCCTTGAACGTTGAGTAAAAGTGATAAGTCGATAAGTGTACTCAGTTAGTTTCGAGGACGAAACTTTTTCTGAGTAGTGTATGATGTAGTGCCCCGTCCCGCTCAGTCAATCGGAGGAATAGGAATGCCGACGGCGTTCGAACTTAGCCTTGCAACGGCTACTCGGAGATATCGCTCGATCGAGGCGACCGCTCGCTCAGGTGGGATAGTTTCGGTGAACTTGCCTCATGTTTGCCTTCACATAATAAATCATATGTTTTCAACTTGCACAAGTAGGCTTAATAATAAAAGAGAGGAATCCACATAGCTAAATGGAGTAATCCCAACGGGTCGAATTGAGATAGAATATGGAAAGGTCCAACGGTCGGCTTAGAGTTGGTGCAAGGCGTGCTTTGAAAATGACACTCGATCCTTCGTCCCGTGGCTTGGGAAAAGGAAAGTTGGTTGAGTAGGCGAAGTTATGAACGTAGCCTAAGTCATAGGCGTCGCCCGCGTAAATGCTCGATAAAGCATGCACGCTTCCATGATGCTAGGCTTGGCATAGCCTTTGCTCGTCCCTTGGATTAAGTTGTAGGTTTGATTAAGTTAGACAAAGTGATGGTGGTCGACCTGAGACATTCCAAGCACGGTTTTATGAGTTCTACGGTTGAGAATAGCCACGAAGTCCTACAGTTTCAAAGCTAGTCGTATGGAGTATGAGTTGGGCGATAATATCGCGTAGAGCACGATGGGCCTAAGGCACGATGCACGGACTTAGTGTTTAAGACATGAACCACGGTTGATTTAATGAGTTTATGGAGAAAGGATTATCGAATAGGCATTGAGTTGTATGAAATGATATGGTAACATGGAAAGAATGCTCGCGCCCGTGGGTCGTCGAGGGATCTCAAGGCTAGAAGACTTGAACTTGGTTTTGGAAAGAAATGATAACACTGAGAGTACAATGACTGTGTGAGACGTCAGTTTGAGTGAAAGGTCTTGCATGGTCATTAGACAACTTGTCGACAAGGTAGAGTTTCCCCGTAACGGCAACCCAGGGCCATGGGACCGTTTCGGCCAAGAAAGGAAATACGGTGATAGCTGTGCTGACTCGATAGCACCGGGTTAGTCGGGGACTTCCAGGAGGATAGCTACCTTGCGCTGGAAGGGTCCCGGCTGTCGCGCCCCGCTCCCGTAGGAGCGATCGTCCTCGCTAAGGCGTGATGCCACACGAGCCTAGATTGCACTCGTGCAAGGCAGTTTCATAACGGCCGATTACATCGGCGGGGACGGGGTCGTCGTACAGAAGTCCCAAGCAGAAATATTGAAACATGCAACGGAATTTAAGAACAAGTACACATGAACACAAGTCATTTAAAAGAAGCTCTTTATTGATATTGAATACAAGATTACATTTGTGGGCGCAAGGCCAGATTACAAGTCTCTCGTGCTCACTTTTCTCTCGATTACAAGTCACTCTGCTCTCTCTCATCGCTTGATTACAATGCTTGGGCCAGCGGAAGCTTCGGAAGGCGATGTCCATACATTATGTCCTGTATAAGTCTTCAGTCCACGCGGCCGCACGCTTCGAATCGCCAAGGAACTCCGTGCCTCGACGCATCCAAGCGAGCTCCACGCCACGAGCTTCTACATATGCCTGTACATGAAACACTGTGTGGGTGTCAGTACTCAACTATACTGGTGGAGTGAGCTCCTCGCCCACCCATACAAAACCAACACGTTTCATTTACTTTGTGCAACATAAACCCTTTTACGATTGTCTTTCTATTCTTGCCTTAGGATCAGTTTTAGGACCGACGCCTTTGCATACTTGTGTCTAAGGACCATCCCGTGCTTGCACAATGACGTTAACTCATACTTTTGCCTTAGACCCTTGTCGTGCCAATAACGTTAACCTATCAAGTCGTATTTGCCTTACGGCCATAATCAGAGATGCAACTACACGAAAGACTCCATTTTCTTGCCTCTAGACCTTTCTCGTTCTTGCATTGTCGACGCACCGACTTATACTTTTTCTTTTGTAACCAACTCTGGGACGTAACGACTCTGTCGTGCCATAACTCGATTCGTGCTTCAATATCTCTGAGGTAGCGCCTCCTTGCTTAGTCTCGCCTACACTTGGGTTGTGACAACGCGGCCGTTCCTCATATTTCGAGGTCGTGTCCAGCAACTCAACGTAACTTCACACAACTTGCCCTACGGCCCTTCTCGACTTAACTCGCGATAGCTCAAGCCTAACTCATGCACTCTATGCCAACAACTTATCACTCGACACCACATCTCGTGCCGAAGCACGCTGCCTTCGTTATAGCCAAATCTTAGGCCCAGACAATGTGTCTTCTAACTGCATACACATTCAACTCAACTCAATCCAAAGGCACACACACGCGAATTGTCGCCCGTGCCGACACATCTATATGAATGGTCACTGGCATTGACTAGCCATTCTGGACATAGCCTGGCATTCGGGACCCTTGTACCGCCGGTTGCGATCCTCGATGCAAGTCTCCGACCTACCGGTTGCTTCATACTCAGCTCGGCTATAATCTGTTCTTCCTAGGCCGGATCGGTCCCTGGCCCAAGGTTTCCGATCCGAAGAACCATCGCCCTTGTCGACAAGTTGTCCATGACCACGCGCCTACGCTAACTTCTAGACTTAACGTAATGCATGGTCTCATCATCATCATTTAGCTACTTTGCTTTACTCTTTTCATACTTCCTTTGCAGAGCCCATAAAGAACAGATGGCAACTCTAGAGGGGGATGAATAGAGTTTATAGAGAAAATATCCAATTAAAAATCAACTCTATCACAAATAAAACTAATCAGAGTAAATGCGGAATTTAAAGTGAGAAGCAAGAGAGCATACGCAAACACAGCCGATTTTAACCTGGTTTCCCTCGTGGAGGACTAGTCCAGGCCTGAGAACTCTAGCTCAGGATTAAATCCACTATTTGTGAAATAGTAGTTTACAACTCGTGCCTTTTCTTCAGAAGAGCACGTCAACTTCTTACAGAGAATCGCAGTGGCGATTTGCTCGAAATTTTCCAAGCGACTTCTTCAACTCTTGCACAAGACTCCTAACTGAGAGATGCTGAGCACTCGAGACTTAGGAAGCTTGTGGCTAGTAGATGGGAAGGGTATGGCTTATTTGAGCTTAAGAGAGAAGAGAAGAAAAGATTGGATGGTTTGAAATGAGAGAATTCTAGGCCTATTTATAGGGTTTTTGTAGGCAGAATTCGGCCAGAATTCGGGTAGAAAATTTCAAATATTTGGCCGTTGGACAACTTGCAACCAGCTAATCCTAAAATTTAGGTTGCTGATTTTTAGGGGACAGAGTTCGGCCCGAACTCTGTGTGGAGGCAGAGTTCGGCCCGAACTCTGTCTCCAGAGCACAGAATGGTTCTAATGGACCAATGGGCTTATTTCTGGATGGTGGAGTTTATGGATCTTTGGGTAGGCTATAGGTCAAGTCTCAAGAGCTCAGCATGACACAGTTTACAACAGTCTAGACTCAATAAAAGTATAAAATATAGACTCATATACAACTGTATTGTAAAGACTGAGCTGTCGTCTGACTTGAGCTTGATGTAGACGTCGTGTGTCGTATTGAATTATTACAAGTATTATTTAGTCAATGTTATCAATATTTGGTTGACTGTGACTTTGTGTCAACAATCTCCTCCATATTGATAATTGACAAAATAATAAATGTATATTCAATATTCATACCTGGACACAGTCAATGACAAAAGCATAGCTCCCCCATAATCGGTGTCGAGCTAAACAAGATAGCTCCCCCGTAAACAATGCGTTGAACCTGTTGGCCTGATAAGGAATATCTCCCAAAAGCACAAAAAGCACATATACCAAAAAAATATAAACAGAATATACACATAACTCCCCCTTTTGGCATTTAGCAATATGAGATAGATAAATTATAACTGGCAAAACACACATAAAGGAGAAGAAACTACATATAAAATAATGACCAAGAGTCATAAGAACTGATAATAGATCTACCAATGTCTTAAAAACATCAACCATAATGAGTCTACTACAAACCAAGTACATAAAAGTAACTAAAACAGAAAGCAGAAAGCATAATCGAAGATCTCCAGTAGCAGCCTCAAGCAGTAGTCCAAAACCATCAACGAGCACGAGAGGGCCCGACGTCGTCCGAAGGATCAGTAAAGGAGCGACGTGGGTCCACAAAAGCCGAGTCCGGATCCATGTAGCGACGAACCCAAGGGTCATCAATACGAAAACCCTTACGATCGGGATCTCGCTCCATAGGAATGGGCATGGAAGGAGCGCGAGACATGGAATACCGGATGTCATGCAGCGAGTTGCTGATAGCACTCATCTGCAATATGGTTCGATAGTCCAGCTGAGTCCATCGATCGTCCTCCAAAGTGAAACGATCTCGAAGCATGGCCTGAAGTGACTCAAGAGTGGCCGGAGGAGGAGGAGGATCCTGTCCGAGAGGAGGGGCATCCGGCTCATCCTCAGAATGCTCAGACACAACCGGGAGCCAACGGCCGCATGAAGCCTCCTTGCCTTGGAGAGAAAGGCAGGGGCAGGTAAGAAAGGACAATCATCAAGAGGCACATGGAACGCACGAAAGATCATAGGAAGATATAAAGCATAAACCAAGGATCTTGGTTTCTTCCTACAGTTGATCATCCAATCCATCATTGTGCGTGGGAGGTTAAAGGAAACATGGAAGTGGAGATGGTATAAAGCTGATATCTCAAAGTAGGTAACTTCATCGGTAGAACCCGCTTTGGGTAGAATAGTGTTGAAAATGATCCGATGAAGCTCATAGAAGTAAGGATTGAGGTACTTTGCCAAGAGCTTACGAGGACGTGTGTTTGGGCTACACAGGTCGTCCTTGAAACTCTCTAGAGAAATCCCTTCGGGAAAGATAAAGGATCTAGCTTCAACAAGCTTCTCCCAAGAATTAGGCTCAATAAGGTCAAGATATTCAGCTAATTCAAAGTCATCAAATGAGATATCAATACCCGCAACACGTGAATAGATACGAGTATCATCATGAGTCAAATTGCAATAAAACATTTGTATGGCACTACGATAAATGACCGAATTAGAAGTAACGAGTTCATCAAGACAAAGGTCATTAAAGAGTGCATCATACTGTGAGAAAATTGTGAAATTTATGGGGTGTCCCGCAAACACCGAACGTGTCCGAAAATCACTAAACCAGTCATTGGATGCGTCTAGTGATATAAAAAGTCGGTCGTCGTAAGTGTTTGGATCACGTGGACGTGAAGGGTTGAACAACGGATGAGGTGGTTGTTGTTGTTCAACGGGTTGCTCAACGGGAGGAGGAGCACTCGACGAGGATGCACCCTCGGTCCGAGGTCTCTTCCCACGGTTGAGCAAGCGAGGAGCCATAGCACAAAATAGATAAAACTGAGATAGAGAAGGAGAGTGAGTTATACCTCAAATAATTGATGAACAGTGAAAGAGAATTGGAAAATAGCCCTTCTCCTTGAGTTTGGGGAAGAATGGAGCACAATAGAGAAGAGATTAGGGTTAGGGTTTTGAGAAAATAGTGGAGGAGAAGTGGAGGAGGTGGTAAGAATGAAGGAGAGGGAAGAGAAACCAAAATAAAGGTGAGGGTTTCTCTTGGTCGGGTTCAATTTTGACCATTGGATCAACAATGAGATCCACGGCTGGAACAGTCCCCGATTCTGGAACAGGGAGGCCGAACTCGGCCCGAACTCTGGTAAGGACAGAGTTCGGCCCGAATTCTGGGTCCTTGTCCCAGAACTGTAATCAGGCTAAAAGGATGAAATATTGGTTAAGTATGGGAAACCAATATAAGATATAAAAAGATAAATGTTTAAAAGATTTAATAAACCAGATAGTAGAAGTAGAAGGATAGCAATATGAAATTAAAAAATTAGCATGTCAGCAGGTCATAAATCAAAATATACCGTATAATAAACAAGGAGTTAAATCATAATTCAATATTTTGAAGTTGCCATGGGTTAGCTGCAGGGGCCGGATCCCAGCTAGCGGTAGTCCTGAGGACTAGTGCACCGTGTCGCTTAGGCTTTTACGCCTTGTTGTCAGAAGGGCCCTTTCGGCTCGTACCCATAGCAAGTTCCTTATAAGAGAATCACAATATAATCGATATTTACGCAGGTGTATTTTAATTTATGACAGCTTCATCTAAAATTCCAAGTTCACGACAAAGGAAATTGAAGCGCTCTTCGGATAATGGCTTTGTGAAGAAGTCTGCTAACTGGTGATCAGTGTCAATAAATTCTAAGTTAATCGTGCCATTTTGCTGATGATCACGTAAAAAGTGGTATCGTATCTCAATGTGCTTCGTGCGTGAGTGACAAATGGGGTTCTTAGTAAGATTTATTGCACTAGTGTTGTCACAAAAGATTGGAATATGCATGAAAGATAAATTATAGTCTTCAAGGGTTTGCTTCATCCACAGAATTTGTGCACAACAACGCCCAGCTGCTATGTATTTAGCTTCTGTTGTGGATAGTGCGATAGAATTTTGTTTCTTGCTAAACCAAGAGACTAAAGCCTTTCCAAATAAATGACACGTACCGCTCGTACTTTTACGGTCGACCTTGCATCCGGCGAAGTCAGCATCAGAGTAACCAATGAGGTCAAAGGATGTTGACTTGGGATACCATAGGCCCACTGTAACCGTACCCTTAAGGTATCGAAAGATACGCTTAACTGCGGTCATGTGTGATTCCTTAGGATTTGCTTGATATCTAGCACACAGGCAAACGCTAAACATTATATCAGGGCGACTAGCAGTAAGATAGAGTAAACTGTCATACCTCGATACTTACGTTGATCTACGGGTTTGCCGCTATCATCTGGTTCAAGTTTGGTTGAAGTAGCCATAGGAGTGCTGATTGGTTTGACGTTATCAAGGTCAAATTTCTTCAGCATGTCCTTTGTATACTTCGACTGACAGATGAAGGTTCCATTTGACATTTGTTTGACTTGCAGTCCAAGAAAGTAGTTGAGCTCCCCCATCATGCTCATCTCAAACTCGGTCTGCATACACTTGGCAAAATCTTGACAAAGGGTTTCATCAGTAGAACCAAAAATAATATCATCTACATATATTTGTACTAAAAGAATAGTGTCTTTGAAAGATTTTATGAAAAGTGTAGTGTCAATTTTCTCTTTTGAAAAACATTTCTCAAGCAAGAAGTTGCTTAGCCATTCATACCAAGCTCTAGGGGCTTGTTTGAGGCCGTACAGCGCTTACTTTAGCTTGAACACGTGGTCGGGAAATTTGTGATTTTCGAAACCAGGGAGTTGTTTTACATAAACTTCCTCCTTAATAAAACCATTCAAGAAAGCACTTTTAACATCCATTTGAAATAATTTGAAATTTTGAAAATTTACAAATGCATAGAGCATCCGAATGGATTCTAATCTAACAACAGGAGCATACGTCTCATCGTAGTCGATACCTTCCTCTTGGTTGTATTCTTGGGCTACTAGACGAGCTTTGTTGCGTGTGACTGAATGTCACTCTCCAATCTTGGAATACGTATTTTAATACGTAAACCGATAAATTATATTTACCTTGAATTTATACGATATTTATTATGCAGTATTTCTTCATGCATTTCCCAAAAATATTCGACAAAATATTATTTCCTAATTTATTTTTTGCATTTGGGCCTACAGTTTTGGCTCATTTGGGTAACCTATTCTTGGTTCACCAATGGTTCATCATGAACCCTTTGGTTCATCATGAACCCATGGGTCCAAGATCTTTATATATAACTCATCTCATTCTCTCTCCTCTCATTTACTTCCTCTCATTTATTTCCTCCACCAACCAAGGCAAGTGCCAACTTGCTCAAGAGATGGATCCATAAATTTTGTTCATGTTTTCTTACAAAATTATTTGTCAAAATATGTTCTTCTCCTCAATCTATACTAGTTTAGAACTTGAAATTTTCTATTTTAAAGCTTTAATTTTTGTAGATCTAAGTTTTAACCCATTTTGGATTTTTCTTGGTTTTGATCTAGCAAACTTCATTATTTTTAAGTTTTGAGTGTTTCATGTTGTAGAAAATTTTGTTCTACCCCATTTTGACCTATAGAAGTCCCAATTTGGGCTTAGGATGAGGATTTTATGGTCCTTAGAAGTTCTAGGGCTCATGGTGTTCTTGCTCTCAGCCAAGAGGAAGAAGATGACCCTGTAGCAGTTGGCGCGCGCAGCCCCTGGCCCAGCGCTTTTTAGTGATGGGCGCAGCTCTCTCGTGGCCGTGCGCCTTTTGGCGCTAGGCGCCTTGGACCCTGCGCAGTCTGACCCTGCGCAACCTGACCCTGCGCGATCGAATCCTGTGCAGTCTGACCCTGCGCAACCTGACCCTGCGCGATCTGATCCTGCGCAGTCTAACCCTGCGCAATCCGACTCTGCGCAATCCGACCCTGCGCAGTCGAACCCTGCGCAGTCTAACCCTGTGCAGTCTAACCCTGCGGAGTCTGACCCTGCGCAACCTGACCCTGCACGATCTGATCCTGCGCATTCTGACCCTGCGCACTCTGACCTGGACTCCCCTATATTTCATATTATTTTTATTATATATTGCTTATATGTATGTAAATGTTTGTGTATGCTATATATCCTTACGCCTTTTGTTCTGAGCATGATATGAGCACTAATGTGACCCCGGTGAACAAAGTATTCCTACCTGATACATGTACCTAAATGTCCCAGTTCTTGTTCATGCTCGACAAATGACTCGTAACTCCATGTGGCGTATTTACAATGATGCATTACACTAAGGAGGGTAGAACATGTTGACATACTGATTGACATGGATCCTCTTTGGGGTACTCGTACTTGAGTACGACTTTTAGGAGGATAATCATGCAGGCCACAGCATGTGCGTCCAAGACTTTACCTAGGATTAAACTAGGCAACTAAATATACTAGATGCATGGGGAGGGCAGAATCTCGAGATTGTGTTACACCAGCCGCCTTAAGATATTGTCTTGACGCGCCGGCTGGTCTCCACCGATACTGTGTCATCTGCAACGAGTGGATGACTGTATCCGATTAATTCATGATATATATTATATGTTTTGGCAAGGTGGCCTTACGAGGGACCTGTGCCCAATAACACCTGTCTACGCGAACCCCTGGGTTGGCTAGCCTTGCTGGAAAGATACGATCTGAGGATTTCTAAATAACATGATGCGAGGATAACCTCATCCCACTAGAAACTCGTAGACTTGATTGGCCGTGAAAATGACTTGCTTGTATCCTATTGCCTTCCGTGAATAACTGAGGGAAGCGGACTGTCATGGTACGTGATCCAACCCATGTTCTTGTTTGATTGTTGGGTTGGTTATCGTACTATGACAGGCTGTGGACCGAAGTTATAAACGGAAGACTTATTCTGGTGGTGAAGTGCTACTTCTGTGAATGACGGAGGAACATGGTCTATCATGGCGCATGATCCAACCCATGTTCTTGTTTGATTGTTGGGTTGGTTATTGTGCTGCGATAGGCTATCGACCGAAGTCACGATCAGGAGATTTTATTGTTTATACCTTTTACTTATGTGAAAGTTATAGAGTACGACACGTCCCGACTCCATGCGGCACCTTTTGTCCTTGTTTGGTTGTAAGGGTGCCATATGGGGTCGAGGATGTTGCGCTACCCTATAATAGTAGCATAAATATTACTATTGTCAATCATTCTATTAACTGGGTTTTTAATCTTAACTCTTGTGCCCCTTTGGCGGTACTTGCTATTCGGGGCTGACCCCGCTGGTTTTGTTTGGCCAGATCTCGTAGCAGAGCCGGAGGACACGATCTTCCTTCCTGACATCCATGGTGCATACTAGGAGCATGGCGGTTCGGGGACTCGAGTGGGTTTCTTCTCCACCACTCCTGCCTTTACTTTGTGCGACGTTTAGCCACCGGTACCTGTTAGCCGGATTACTTGATATTTTGTGTCAGTACAAAATTATAAATAAACAGACTGCAGCTGTGTATAATTTTGTACTCCTGACTCTCTGAGATAGCTAAATTATAAAGCTAGTCTCTCATGATCATTTTGATGAAGCGTCGAGGACGCCTTACTGCTTTATCTTTAATGTTCATTTAATTGCTGATGTGATTTGATTGATTGAGACATAGAACTCTGTGGGACCATAGGAGACTTGATTGTAGCATGTACCCCCTAGTCTCTCGACAGCCACGATCGCCGTATGACGTTACGTACCTCATATGGAGTAGCTGGCCTAGTCCGTCTCCGTATTTCGGTACTGGGCGTGACAAGGTTTTAGTGGTGGCCTATGCAGGTCTGTTTTTCAGACTTGTGGGGTATTACGAATTATTAGGAGTCTCAATCAAAATTTGTTCCCCTTGAAATTTTGTTTCGAATTCTCTGTCCTTGCCTTGATCTCTAACCTGACTTGCATCCTCGAAATCTTCCTCGTTCGGACTTGATAATCTTATATCTTTCTCTATAGGGGTGCTTCATTCTCAGTAGCGGGTGAGGCCCATGAGGAAGAACAGCGAGAGCATGGCTCGACTGGGCACCAACAGGGGAGAGAACCTTCTCCAGGGCAGGCACGAGCAGAAATAGAACCAGAGGCAGTGCAGCCACAGGTTATTGAAACTCCTGCAGCACCAACAGCGACGGCAGTACCAGATGCCGTAGCACTTCTGGAGATCTTTCGGGGGATTCTTGTCACTCACCAGCAGCAACAGACTCAGCAGCAGGAGCAGAACGTGTTGCTGAACCAAGGGATTCAGTTAGCTCTTGAGAGGAGTACCGGGGTTGACTCGGGAGCATCAGGAAGGTTCCGTCGCTTGAACCCGAGGTATTTTGATGGCACGGAGGATGCCATCACTGCGGATGCATGGATTCAAGATATCGAAGCCATTCTTGTGGCAGCCAAGGTTCCAGATGATGAGAAGGTTGATCAGGTCAAATTAGTACTTCAGGATCTCGCCCGCGACTGGTGGGCATCAAAAGAAGTTGGTATAAGACGCCCTGTTCGTTGGACCACCTTCAGTGAAAGATTCAAGGCCAAGTATTTTGGCGTAGTAGCTCGATATGAGCTCCAGCAGAAGTTTATCAATCTCAAGCAAGCAGGCAAGACCGTAGATGGGTATGCAGCAGAGTTCTGCAGATTGTGCCGTTTCGCACCAGCAATGGTGGCAACGGAGCCAGAGAAAGCTATGAGGTTCCAGCAGGGACTTCATTTGGAACTATTATAGCTTGTGGAAGGACACGACTACCAGACGTTTGACGCTGTTTTGACGGCCGCTCGGAGGTACGAGCTTACCCAGCAGAGGTTGGCATCGAGGACAGGAGGTCAGAAGAGATCTCATTCCCAGGTTGGAGGAGGAGCAACGCAGCGAACGTCGGCACCAGCACCCGGTGTACGTTTTAATGATGTAGGAGCGCCGCGGAGGACGGTCGTGTCAACTAATACAGTGCCAGTTCGGCATCAGCAGTCGAGGAACCAACAACAGCGTCAGGAAGCACCCCAGGGCTGTACATTCTGTGGGAAGGCAGGACACACGAGGGAGGTGTGCCGGTCAGCAAATGGCTTATGCTTGAGGTATGGTAGTTCAGACCACCGTATCTCCACTTGTCCTGTGATGCAGAGGCCAGGAGGGCCAGCTCAGCAGTTTCCAGCATTGCCAGCTCCGGTGGCAACCCCGAGTGGAGGGCCAGTATTAGCAGTAAGGCCCCTAGCCCAGCGTCTACCAACGCAGGCTCAGATGTTCCGCCAGACACAGGAAGCCGAAGGCCCTCAGAGGCAGCAACAGCATGGTCGAGGAAGGCCGCAACAAGGAGCTCAGCGGGGCCAGGGACAGGCTCTCACATTATCCTTGGGAGAGGCTCTAGCGTCTAGTGACGTGGTGACAGGTAAAATTTTCGTCACCTCATTTCCCGCTGTAGTATTATTTGATTCAGGCCCTACTCATTCATTCATCTCTGCACAATATGCTACACGGATTGGATTAAAGTTTGAGGCATTGCCGGAGAGGATGGATATACTCACCGGCAATGGCTCGTAGAAGTTAGCAGAGTGCGCTTTTCATGTCCGGTGGAGGTGTGTGGGCATTTACTGCCCGCATCATTGATTGAATTCCCTATAGGGAATTTTGATGTTGTTCTTGGCATGGACTGGTTGAGAGATAGTCATACGACAATTGATTGTAGAGGAGGTAGGGTCATATTCAGCGTTCCTGGGATGGAACAGTTCATCTTTACTCGAACCTTGAAGAATCAGGCCGGAGGCGTCATCTCAGCAGCAGTGTCAGAGCCAGGACAGATTCCGAGAGTGGTCGAAGAATTTCTCGACGTCTTCCCTGATGAGCTCCCAGGGATACCCCCAGTCAGAGAGGTAGAATTTAGCATTGAGTTGAACCCTGGAACGAGGCCTGTTGCAGACAGAGTTTACAGAATGTCGCCGTTAGAACATGATAAGTTGTATCAACATGAAGAAGAGTTGAAGTCTAAGGGATTCATCCGAGACAGTAAATCGCCCTGGGCCGTGCCAGTGATTCTAGTTCCCAAGAAGGATGGGTCGACGAGGATGTGCATCGACTACCGCAAGCTGAATGTAGTAACAGTGAAGAATAAGTACCCACTACCAAGGATTGATGACCTGTTTGACCAGTTGAGCAAGGCCAGCGTCTTTTCCAAGATCGATCTTCGGTCAGGATACTATCAAGTAAGAGTCCCGGAGCGAGACATACCGAAGACAGCATTCAGATCTAGATATGGGCATTATGAGTTTCTAGTAATGCCCTTTGGACTAACCAACGCCCCCGCAGTATTCATGGATTTAATGAACCGCATCTTTCTGCCGTATTTGGATAAATTTGTGGTGGTGTTCATAGATGACATTCTTGTCTATTCCAGCAGTGAAGAGGAGCATGAGAAACATCTTAGGACTGTCTTACAGACATTGAGGGAGCATCAACTTTATGCGAAGCTCGATAAGTATGATTTCTGGTTAGACCACATTTCGTTCCTGGGACATATAATTTCTGGAGCAGAAGTGTCAGTGGATCCGAAGAAGATTGAGGCCGTAGAGCATTGGTCGGTCCCGAGAACGGTTGCAGAAGTGCGAAGTTTCTTAGGATTAGCTGATTACTACAGGAGGTTCGTGGCGGACTTTGCCAAGATCTCTGCCCCCTTAACGCGTTTGACGCACAAGGACGTAGAGTTTGTTTGGTCAGCTAGCTGTCAGTCATCGTTTGAAGAATTGAAGAAGAGATTGATCTCAGCCCCGATCTTGACGCTTCCAGTAGGAGCGGGAGGCTTTACAGTATATTATGACGCATCAGGGAAGGGTCTTGGATGTGTATTGATGCAGCACGGAAAGGTGATAGCATATGCGTCTCGACAGCTTCGAGACCATGAGAAGAATTACCCGACTCACGATTTGGAGTTAGCAGCTGTGGTGTTTTCACTCAAGTTGTAGAGGCATTATTTATACGGGGATCGGGTAGAGATCTATACTGATCATAAGAGTTTGAAATATGTATTCACGCAGCGAGATTTGAACATGAGACAAAGAAGATGGTTAGAACTGCTGAAGGATTTTGATTTAGATCTTCAGTATCATCCAGGCAAGGCGAATATAGTTGCAGATGCACTGAGTAGGAGAGACAGTGCCTTTATCTTGACCTCGCAGAAGCATATTCTAGAAGACCTTCAGAGTATGGGAATCGAAGTAGTTTTGCCAAGGGATATAGGAAGAATGACCAGTATACAGATTCAGTCAACCTTAGTAGAGAGGATAAGGGAAGCACAAGCAGGAGATCCACAGATTCAGAAATTGCGGTCGGAGTGTGAATCAGGCCGTAGGAAGGAGTTAGTGATTCATGAAGATGGTACGCTCAGGTTTGGAAACAGACTCTGTGTACCGAGTGGAGACCTTCGGCAAGAAGTTATGTCCGAAGCTCATAGTTCTATTTACTCCATTCATCCAGGAGGAACGAAGATGTATCGAGATATCAGGCAGTACTTTTGGTGGAATGGCATGAAAAGAGAGATAGCAAGATTTGTATCCAAGTGTCTGGTATGTCAGCAGGTGAAGGCCGAGCAGCAGAGACCAGCAGGGTTGCTACAGTCGTTTCCTATCCCAGAATGGAAATGGGAGCACATCACGATGGATTTTGTGACCGGTTTACCTAGATCCCCGACTGGTAAGAATGTAGTCTGGGTAATAGTAGATCGACTCACGAAGGTCGCTCATTTCCTTCCCTTTCGAGTTGGACAGACCACTGAGCAGTTAGCAGAAATGTATATGAAGCAGATAGTGAGGCAGCACGGTGTTCCAGTTAGTATAGTATCAGATCGGGATACGCGGTTTACTTTCCATTTTTGGCAGAGCTTACACCAAAGTTTGGGAACCAAGTTAAGATTCAGTACTGCTTATCATCCACAAACTGACGGGCAATCAGAAAGAACCATTCAGACGTTAGAAGATATGCTACGGGCGTGTACCTTGGATTTTGGCGGGTCTTGGGAGGATCACCTTCATCTAGTGGAGTTCTCCTATAACAACAGCTATCAGGCTAGCATTCAGATGGCCCCGTTCGAAACATTGTACGGAAGGAAGTACAGGTCCCCTTTGGCATGGGACGACGTCGGAGAACGAAAGTTGTTAGGGCCAGAGATGATCACGCAGACTGTGGAGATAGTTAAGTTGGTCAGAGAGCGCCTTCGAGTTGTACAGGACCGACATCGTCATTGGGCAGATCAGCATCGTAGGCCTCTAGAGTTTAGAGTTGGCGACCAAGTGTTTCTGCGGATTTCGCCTACTCGGGGTATCATTAGATTTGGAACCCGGGGAAAGCTTAGTCCAAGATACGTTAGTCCTTTTAAGATTCTCGCTCGGGTAGGCGATGTGGCTTATCGACTTGTCCTTCCGCCTTCGTTAACTGGCATACATGATGTGTTTTATGTGTCCCAATTACGTGGATATGTCCCGGATCCGAGTCATGTCCTCGATCATTCTGAGTTAGTCGTTGGTACCGACCTAACTTACGAGGAACAATCCGTGTCTATTTTGGACCGGCGAGAGAAGGTACTCAAGAATCGGACGATAAGCCTTGTTCGTGTTTTTTGGAACTATCACTCTTTGGGAGAGTCAACTTGGGAGCGCGAGGACGAGATCAGATCTCGGTATCCGCATTTGTTTGACTAATGAGGTATATTTTTACGCCTTATTGACATGATTCCATGCTTATCTGCACCTGCTTGTTTTGCACTTTGTGATGTATGATAATAACTGCTATGATAGTTAACTTGTATATGATTGTGCCTTGCTTGCCCTGATTTTACTATCCTGTCTTGGCTGGAATTTCGAGGACGGAATTTTTCTAAGAAGGGTAGAGATGTCACTCCCCAATCCTGGAATACGTATTTTAATACGTAAACCGATAAATTATATTTACCTTGAATTTATACGATATTTATTATGCAGTATTTCTTCATGCATTTCCCAAAAATATTCGACAAAATATTATTTTCTAATTTATTTTCTGCATTTGGGCCTACAGTTTTGGCTCATTTGGGTAACCTATTCTTGGTTCACCAATGGTTCATCATGAACCCTTTGGTTCATCATGAACCCGTGGGTCCAAGATTTTTATATATAACTCATCTCATTCTCTCTTCTCTCATTTACTTCCTCTCATTTATTTCCTCCACCAACCAAGGCAAGTGCCAACTTGCTCAAGAGATGGATCCATAAATTTTGTTCATGTTTTCTTACAAAATTATTTGTCAAAATATGTTCTTCTCCTCAATCTATACTAGTTTAGAACTTGAAATTTTCCATTTTAAAGCTTTAATTTTTGTAGATCTAAGTTTTAACCCATTTCGGATTTTCCTTGGTTTTGATCTAGCAAACTTCATTATTTTCAAGTTTTGAGTGTTTCATGTTGTAGAGAATTTTGTTCTACCCCATTTTGACCTATAGAAGTCCCAATTTGGGCTTAGGATGAGAATTTTATGGTCCTTAGAAGTTCTAGGGCTCATGGTGTTCTTGCTCTCAGCCAAGAGGAAGAAGATGACCCTGTAGCAGTTGGCGCGCGCAGCCCCTGGCCCAGCGCTTTTTAGTGATGGGCGCAGCTCTCTCGTGGCCCTGCGCCTTTTGGCGCTAGGCGCCTTGGACCTTGCGCAGTCTGACCCTGCGCAACCTGACCCTGCGCGATCGAATCCTGCGCAGTCTGACCCTGCGCAACCTGACCCTGCGCGATCTGATCCTGCACAATCTAACCCTACGCAATCCGACTCTGCGCAATCCGACCCTACGCAGTCGAACCCTGCACAGTCTAACCCTGCGCAGTCTAACCCTGCGCAGTCTGACCCTGCGCAACCTGACCCTGCGCGATCTGATCCTGCGCATTCTGACCCTGCGCACTCTGACCTGGACTCCCCTATATTTCATATTATTTTTATTATATATTGCTTATATGTATGTAAATGTTTGTGTATGCTATATATCCTTACGCCTTTTGTCCTGAGCATGATATGAGCACTAATGTGACCCCGGTGAACAAAGTGTTCCTACCTGATACATGTACCTGAATGTCCCAGTTCTTGTTCATGCTCGACAAATGACTCGTAACTCCACGTGGCGTATTTGCAATGATGCATTACACTAAGGAGGGTAGAACATGTTGACATACTGATTGACATGGATCCTCTTTGGGGTACTCGTACTTGAGTACGACTTTTAGGAGGATAATCATGCAGGCCACAGCATGTGCGTCCAAGATTTCACCTAGGGTTAAACTAGGCAACTAAATATACTAGATGCATGGGGAGGGCAGAATCCCGAGATCGTGTTACAGTAGCCGCCTTGAGATATTGTCTTGACGCGCCGGCTGGTCTCCACGGATACTGTGTCATCTGCAACGAGTGGATGACTATATCCGATTAATTCATGATATATATTATATGTTTTGGCAAGGTGGCCTTACGAGGGACCTGTGCCCAATAATACCTGTCTACGCGAACCCCTGGGTTGGCTAGCCTTGCTGGAAAGATACGATCTGAGGATTTCTAAATAACATGATGCGAGGATAACCTCGTCCCACTAGAAACTCGTAGACTTGATTGGCCGTGAAAATGACTTGCTTGTATCCTATTGCCTTCCGTGAATAACTGAGGGAAGCGGACTGTCATGGTACGTGATCCAACCCATGTTCTTGTTTGATTGTTGGGTTGGTTATCGTACTATGACAGGCTGTGGACCGAAGTTATGAACGGAAGACTTATTCTGGTGGTGAAGTGCTACTTCTGTGAATGACGGAGGAACATGGTCTATCATGGCGCATGATCCAACCCATGTTCTTGTTTGATTGTTGGGTTGGTTATTGTGCTGCGATAGGCTATCGACCGAAGTCACGATCAGGAGATTTTATTGTTTATACCTTTTACTTATGTGAAAGTTATAGAGTACGACACGTCCCGACTCCATGCGGCACCTTTCGTCCTTGTTTGGTTGTAAGGGTGCCATATGGGGTCGAGGATGTTGCGCTATCCTATAATAGTAGCATAAGTATTACTATTGTCAATCATTCTATTAACTGGGTTTTTAATCTTAACTCTTGTGCCCCTTTGGCGGTACTTGCTATTCGGGGCTGACCCCGCTGGTTTTGTTTGGCCAGATCTCGTAGCAGAGCCGGAGGACACGATCTTCCTTCCTGACATCCATGGTGCATACTAGGAGCATGGCGGTTCGGGGACTCGAGTGGATTTCTTCTCTACCACTCATGCCTTTACTTTGTGCGGCGTTTAGCCACCGGCACCTGTTAGCCGGATTACTTGATATTTTGTGTCAGTACAGAATTGTAAATAAGCAGACTGCAGCTGTGTATAATTTTGTACTCCTGACTCTCTGAGATAGCTAAATTATAAAGCTAGTCTCTCATGATCATTTTAATGAAGCGTCGGGGACGCCTTACTGCTTTATCTTTAATGTTCATTTAATTGCTGATGTGATTTGATTGATTGAGACATAGAACTCTGTGGGACCATAGGAGACTTGATTGTAGCATGTACCCCCTAGTCTTTCGACAGCCACGATCGTCGTATGATGTTACGTACCTCATATGGAGTAGCTGGCCTAGTCCGTCTCCGTATTTCGGTACTGGGGCGTGACACTGAACCATCTTCATTTACTTTGTTTCTAAAAAACCCATTTAGTACCAATAATCGAGTGAGTAGCCGGTCTAGGAACGAGTTCCCATACTTGGCTCCTCTCGAATTGGTTGAGTTCTTCTTGCATAGCAGAAATCCAAAATTCATCATTGAAAGCTTCAGAAATGTTTTTAGGCTCAATTTGTGAAATAAAGGCAGTGCTAGCAATAGAGTCTCTTAATGATGATCTAGTAGTTACTCCTCGTGAAACCTCACCGATTACCAAATTTTCTGGATGTGATGGGTTGAAAGAGAATTTCTTAGGCAAGCTTTCCAGAGAATTTGTTTCGGTCGTGGTATTCATTGGAGTAGACGTTGATGGCTCAACATCATCATCAAGGGTAGCTGCTGCACTGTTATCTTCATCAAAAGTCACATTTGTAGACTCTTCCACAATTAAAGAGCGTTTGTTAAAAACTCTATATCCCTTACTCTTGGCAGCATAGCCAAGGAAAATACCATCGTCAGCTTTGGCATCAAATTTGCCTAAGTTGTCTTTGGTGTTAAGGATAAAACATCTACATCCAAAAACTCTAAAATAAGAAACATTTGGGGTTCTCCCAAACCAAAGCTCATAGGGTGTTTTCTTCGTAATAGGACGAATAAGCACCATATTTAAAATATGGCATGCTGTACTGACAGCTTCAGCCCAAAAATATTTCGGAAGTGAAAACTTGTTCAACATAACTCTGGCCATATCGCCAAGAGTCCTATTTGTCACGCCCCAGAACCAGAATACTGGAGAGCGGGGGAATGACTCAGCCAGCTACGTATTATGGGTAGATAAATACCGTATAATACGATCAATACTGTCTAAAAGACAAGGGGGTGCATACTACATGAAAGTCTTACTATGGTCACTTCACATCTATTGTCTCAATCATTCGAACAAGAAACAGTAATAGAGAACATGTAAGATAAAGCAGTAAGGCGTCCCAAACGCTCTGTCAAAATGTTCTTGATATCTGGCTTTACAAAACATAGCCAAATTGATGTAGCAAAAGTATACACAATTGTTATCAGCTGCAGCCTGACTTTAGTTACAAGTATGTAAAAAGTAAGTACGAGACGATCCGACTAACATGTCGGTGCCAAACGGCAAAGTATAAAGTAGATAACAAAACGAGCGGGGAAGTAAGAAACCCACTCGAGTCCTCCTGCGATCATCCCTCAAGTGTTGACCATCTTGGAGGTAGAAGTAAGCTGAGTCCTCGGGAACCGGCTCTAAATCTGGCCATGCAAAACCAGAGAGGATAGACCTCTAATAGCAAGTACCACAAGGAAGCACGACATGAGAACTAAAACCAGTAATATGAAATATGATAAATAGATCTCTGCTTGCTACTAGGATTCACATAACATCACGATACTTCGAACCAACCTCCCAACCAAACAAGGACAGAAGTTGGCCCGTCATGTCCTGACATTCTGATCATCCCAGTTAAGTAACAGAGTAGGTACAGTACACAAACAAATCATCTTGAACGGCCAATCAACTACTACGGCATGCTATTGTGAGTCCCAAGTTATCCTGGAATTTATGCAATAGGGATTCCTCAGTTCTTACTATGTGCAAGCAAGGCTAGTCTATCCAATCAATCAATTGCGCCAATCATGTAGTTAGACGAGTCCCAGCGGGACGCCCGCCGTTAATATAGCATGTACAATAATATAAGCAGATACTGTTCCCTGCCCGTGTGACAGATTTACAGTATCTGTGGGAACCAGCCGGCCCGTCGGGCACTTAATAGTCCCAAGGGGGCTGCCATGTAAGAACTCAAGAATCCATTCTCTCCATGCCATCATTATTTTATTTAACTTAATAGTCTCTACGTTGAGTGAAGTTCCATGCCGTGGATCATGGTCATTCAAATGAGTACTTTCGTACGGGGTACGATATGCGCAACTCTACAACGATACCCGTGCGGCTAGGTTGTAGGTTTTACATAGCGTGATGCAACAATCAAATCTGACCACGGAGTAATCATGCCTTGACCATAAAGTACACATGCTGTTTTTGTAAGATAGATAAATAACTAAATAAATAAATAATTTGAAGCCTGCATGTGCCTGTATGCCAATATTCGGGATTGGCTAATCGAGTACAATAGTTCATTACATGAACGTGTCTCATTCATTTCATTCAATAAGACGACTAGCCAGTCTCTTAGTTCCAACTAGGAACGCATGATCAATTTTAGTCAAGATAACCATTATCATCAATGGTGACAAGGCATGAAAGTCAAATAGTATTCAGTGGAGTCGAGTCTACGACTCTCAGGGTTTAATTCCAGTCAATCGGGGTATCTATAGCTCAATTCAGGACACATGGTACATCTCACGTAACAATCTATATTTAACAGGAATATTAACATGTCATGATTATATCAAGTTTATGCAAAAAGGCGTAAGGATATAAAATGGACGTTAAACATCTAATAAGATATCAATATACAGGGCTATAGAAGATCCAGGGTAAGCAGGCTACTCTCACGTCAGCCTACGCTCATGTCAGCGTACGCTCAGGTCAAGCTACGCTCAAGCCAGCGTACGCTCAGGTCAAGCTAGCGTATGGACTCCATACGACTCCTGACCATCCAAGTCAGCGTATGCAAGTCATACGCTCCCAAAAGGTAGCGTATGGACTCCATACGACTCTTGACCATCCAAGTCAGCGTATGGACTCCATACGACTCCTGAGCATCCAAGTCAGCGTATGCAAGTCATACGCTCCCAAAAGGTAGCGTATGGACTCCATACGACTCCTGAGCATCCAAGTCAGCGTATGTAAGTCATACGCTCCCAAAAGGTAGCGTATGGACTCCATACGACTCCTGACCATCCAAGTCAGCGTATGCAAGTCATACGCTCCCAAAAGGTAGCGTATGGACTCCATACGACATACGCTTCCAAATGGTAGCGTATGCAAGACACACGCTTCCTAAAAAGGTAGCGTATGGACTCCATACTGCGCTGCGCTAAAGAGCGCGCACAGCTCAGTGACGCAAGCGAAAAAAACTAACATACACTGCTCACTGTCTTCTCCAAACAGCAAGAACTCCATGGTTGAACCCAAAGCTTCAAAAGTCCATAACTTGGTCAAAATAAGTCCGAATCCAACTTTGCAAAGGTCAAAATTGGGTAGAATGAAATCCTCTACAACATGGAACCATCAAAACTTGAAAACACAGAAGTTTAATAGATTAAAACCCCCAAAATTCGAAAATAACTCATATCTAGATCTACAAAGATTAAGACTTCGAAATGAAAAATGTTAAGTTCTAAACTCTCTTAGAATCACGAGGGAAAGAGAATAGAGCCATAAAAATGGGTCCTCATGAAGAAGCAAGATGTACTTGCCTATGGGTTTGGTAGGTAGAGAGAGTAATGAAGAAGAAGAAGAAGAAGAAGAAGAGTAATGGTGAGAATGAGTAATGAGGAGAGAGAATGGAGAGGGTGGCTTTAAATATGGAAGGGGTGGTAGGTGGGAGCTAATGGGCCGGGTCCAATGGGTCGGGTTGTAGGGGATCCAACCAAGGCCAACCCGAACCCAAAGCCTAGCTAAAGCAGAGAATAAAAGCATGAAATAAAGTGCAGAAATAAAATTGCAGAAATATAATTGCAGGAAATAAATTAACATGAATTAAAGAAAATTAAATACAGGATAATACATGATAACTATTAAATAAATATACATGAGTTGCACATATATAAAAATACGCATTTTAGGAACGGAGAGTGACATCTCTACCCTCCTTAGAAAAATTTCGTCCTCGGAATTTCAAATTCAAGCAGGATAGGAATATCAAAACTAAACTAATCTAGGTACAAGCAATTCAATCAAGTAATCATTTTACAATGTCCATAGCAAGTAACATATCTATATTTAACAATCTACGATATTAAGCAATTCTACCCATAAGGTGATAAGCATGAGGAATCAAGACAATCAAGGTACACAAAAAAAGATATACCTTGTGAGTCAAACAGATGTGGATACCGTGATCGGATATCATCCTCACGTTCCCACGTTGACTCTCCCAAAGAGTGATGACCCCAAGCAACCTGGACAAGGTTAATTGTTCGGTTCTTGAGTATCTTCTCTCTTCGGTCCAAGATGGACACAGGCTGTTCCTCGTAAGACAAGTTGGTACCAACAACCAGTTCTGAATGATCGAGGATATGGATGGGGTCTGATACATACCTTCGTAATTGAGATACATGAAACACGTCATGCACCTCTCGTAACGAAGGTGGAAGGGACAAACGATAAGCAACATCGCCTATCCTATCAAGAATAACAAATGGGCCTACGTATCGTGGGCTCAACTTCCCGCGAACGCCAAATCTAATGACCCTACGGGTAGGTGAGATCCGCAAGAACACGTGGTCCCCAACAGAAAACTCTAGCGGCCTACGATGCTGGTCCGCCCAATGACGATGCCGATCCTGCGCAACACGAAGTCGCTCTCTAATTTATTTAATCACTTCAACTGTCTGAACAATCATTTCCGGGCCTAACATCTTCCTCTCCCCGATATCATCCCATGCTAGTGGCGACCTACACTTCTTACCATATAATGCTTCAAATGGTGCCATCTGGATACTGGCTTGATAACTGTTGTTGTAAGAAAACTCAACTAAGTGCGGGTGGCTTTCCCAAGATCCTCCAAAATCCAGAGTGCAAGCTCGCAACATATCTTCCAAAGTCTGAATTGTCCTTTCTGATTACCCGTCCGTCTGCGGATGGTAAGCCGTGCTAAATCTTAACTTGGTACCCAGACTATGATGCAAGCTCTTCCAGAAATGCGATATGAAACGGGTATCTCTGTCTGATACAATACTGACAGGGACTCCATGCTGCCTGACTATCTGTTGCATGTACAACTCTGCCAACTTTTCTGTAGATTGTCCTACTCTGAAAGGAAGAAAGTGTGCTACCTTCGTAAGCCGATCTACTATCACCCAAATAGCATCCTTACCACTTGGTGATCTCGGTAAACCGGTCACAAAGTCCATTATAATATGCTCCCATTTCTATTCCGGGATGGGAAGCGGTTGCAATAACCCAGCTGGCCTCTGCTGTTCTGCCTTTACTTGCTGACATATCAAGCAACGGGAAACAAACCTAGCTATCTCCCTCTTCATCCCGTTCCACCAAAAGTGCTGCTTGATATCTTGGTACATCTTGGTCCCTCCAGGATGTATAGAATACTGAGAACTGTGAGCTTCTGTCATAACTTCTTGTCTGATATCTCCACTAGGTACACATAGACGTGATCCAAACCTAAGCGTACCATCTTTATGAATTTGCATCTCCTTTCTGAGTCCTGACTCACATTCTGCCCTAAGCTTCTGAATCCTTGGGTCCTGTGCCTGAGCTGTCTTGATCCTGCCTACCAAGTCGGATTGAACTTGTAGACTCGCCAGAATTTCTACATCACTAGGAAGTATAACTTCAATGCCCATCTTCTGAAGGTCTTCTAAGATATGCTTCTGTGTTGTCAACATAAATGTGCCGTCCCTTCTGCTAAGAGCGTCTGCTACCACATTAGCCTTGCCTGGATGATACTGAAGCTCCACATCATAATCCTTGATCAACTCCAACCATCTTTTCTGCCTCATGTTCAGCTCCTTCTGAGTAAAGATGTACTTCAGACTTTTATGATCTGTGTACATCTCCACTCGGTCACCATATAAGTAATGCCTCTATAGCTTCAGAGCAAACACTACTGCCGTCAATTCCAGATCACGAGTTGGGTAATTCTTCTCGTGGTCCCGAAGTTGCCTAGATGCATATGCTATCACCTTCCCATGCTGCATAAGGACACATCCAAGTCCTTTACCTGACGCATCATAATATACTGTAAAACCTCCGGGCCCAACTGGCAATGTAAGGATAGGCGCTGATATCAACTTCTACTTCAGGTTCTCAAATGATGCCTGGCACTCTGCCGACCAGACGAATGGTACATCCTTACGTGTCAAGCGGGTCATGGGTGCTGAAAGTCCCGCAAAATCTGATACAAACCTTCTATAATATCCTGCCAATCCCAAGAAACTCCGTACATCAGCTACGGTCTTGGGTACTGGCCAACTCTCTACTGCTTCTACCTTCATGGGATCTACTGCTACTCCAGCTCCTGATATGATGTGACCCAGAAATGAAATATGATCCGACCAAAACTCACACTTGCTGAGCTTGGCATACAACTGGTTCTCTCTTAGAACCTGCAACACTTTCCTGAGGTGGTCTTCATGCTCCTCTTCACTAGCAGAATATACGAGTATATCGTCAAGAAAGACAACGACAAACTGATCTAAGTATGGCATAAAGATGCGGTTCATCAAATCCATAAATATAGCTGGAGCATTGGTCAAACCAAACGGCATTACTAAGAATTCATAATACCCATACTTCGACCTAAATGCTGTCTTGGAGATGTTTTCCTTTCGAACCCTCACCTGATGGTACCGTGAACGAAGATCTATCTTGGAGAAGACTCTGGCCCTGCTCAACTGATCAAATAAGTCGTCGATCCTGGGTAGTGGGTACTTGTTCTTTACTGTCGCCGCGTTAAGCTTCCTGTAATCGATGCATAATCTGGATGATCCATCCTTTTTCCCTACAAGTACCACTGGTGCTGCCCATGGTGATATGCTAGCTTGGATGAACTTCTTCTCCTTCAATTCCTCTATGTGCTGATACACCTTGGCCTGCTCCGAATCCGCCATTCTGTAAACTCGATCTGATATCGGTTTAGTTCCAGGTGCCAATTCTATGCTGAACTCAATATCTCTAACCGGTGGTAGACCTGGAAGTTCTTCGGGAAACACGTCTAGAAATTCTTCAACTACCTTCGGAACTTGAACTTCTTCCATTGCTGTTACTACTCCCTGCTTCTGCTGAGTTGCCTCTGACCTGACTAAGGTGAATCTCTTCATGCCTGGAATATCAAAAGATACACTCCCACTACGACAATCTATTGTCGCATGACTGTCTTTCAGCCAGTCCATGCCTAAGATAACGTCGAAATTTCCAACAAGAAATTCTATCAACTGGGCGGGTAAGGAATGCCCGTAAACTACAACACTACATGCTAGAATAACTCTACTAACTCCTACGAGCCCATTGCCAGTGAGTATATTCAACCTCCCTGGCAATGCCTCGAACTCCATTCCTAGCCGTGTCGCAAATTGTGCAGATATAAATGAGTGTGATGCTCCCGAATTAAACAATGCTACTGCGGAATATGAGGCGACGAGAATAAAACCTGCCATAACATCTCCCGATGCTAATGCCTCCTCCAAGGACAAAGTGAATGCTTGCCCTCGACCTCCTTGTTGATTCCCATGCTGTGGCCTAGCCTGGTGCTGCTGCTGGCCCCTTCCTTGATGATGCTGGGGTGGTCTTTGCTGGTGTTGCTGCATCGGTGGTCCCTGCTGTCGATACATCTGAGCCTACGGACGCTGTGCCAACGGCCTTACTGCCACTGCTGGTCCTCGATACTGGCCTGCCCCTGGTGCTGGCAGAGCAGGAAACTGCTGCCCTGGTCCTCCTGACCTCGAATTCATGGGACATGTGGTAACCCGATGGTCTAGATTTCCACATATCAGATATAGTCCATTCAATGTCCGACACACATCTCTAGTGTGCCCCATCTTCCCACAATAAGTGCAGCCCGCCGGGGGTTGCTGGTTCTTCCTCTGTTGCTGTTGCTGCTGCCTGGGTGGTGGTGCTGGTCCTCGTATCGCCACATCGTGGATACGAATGCCAGTGGATGGTGCTGTTGTTCGGGGCGCTGCTCTCCCTCCTCCTTCAATCTGACTGTGAGATCTCTTCTGACCTCCAGTCCTTACTGCAAGCCTCTGAATGGTGATCTCATGCCTCCGGGTTGCCGTCAATATCTCATCAAAAGTCTGGTAATTGTGCCCCTCTATCAATTGCAAGAGCTCAAGATGAAACCCTTGCTGAAACCTCATAGCCCTCTGGCGCTCCGTCGCTACCATCTCTGGGGCAAATCTACTCAATCTGCAGAACTCCGCTGCGTAAGCATCCACAGTCTTGCCAGCCTGTCTGAGGTTGATAAACTTCTGTTGTAGCTCAAACTGTGCCCCAACTCCATAATACTTCGTCTTGAACCTTGCAGTAAAATTGTCCCAAGCAACAGGACATCTGATGCCTACCTCCTCTGATTCCCACCAATCACGTGCGAGATCCTGAAGTAACAACTTCACTAGATCCACACGTTCTTCTGCCGGCACCTTAGCGACTGTCAGAATAGCCTCAATATCCTTAAGCCATGCATCTGCTGAGATGGCATCCTCCGTGCCCTCAAAACGGCGGGGGTTGTACTTGCAAAACCTGGCTGATGCTCCTGAATCAGTCCTCGCTCCTCTTTCCAAAGCCGTCTGCAATCCTTGGTTGAGTAGCACATTCTGCTCTTGTAGCTGAGTGTGCATGCGTTGCTGGGCCAGCATCTGATGTTGCTGAGTAGCCATCATTCCTCTCATGATCTCCAGAAGGGCTGGTGTGTCCACTTGGGTAGGTGGAACTGTCGGTGGGGGTGGAATATCCGGATACTGCGACCCAGCTGCTGGTTCCACTATCACTTCTTCCTGGGTAGCCTCCTGAGGGGAGACTGGCCCTTGCTGCTGACCAACCTGGTCAGGTTGTCCATGTTGCTGTCCATGTTGTTGCTGTCCAGTCCTGACAGATACGGACGAGGTGCCCCTAAGAAAAGGGACAAGAGAACAATCAAACGACCGGACATGAAGGATCAATGAAGTCAAAGGATACTGGAATGTCAAGCTAGAGTTGAGAGTAACGAATCATGAGATCAAGGGAAAACATGTGTGATTGAGACATCCTATAAATCAAAACACCCCACAAGTCTGAAATCAGACCTGCATGGGCCACCACTAAAACCTTGTCACTCCCCAGAACCAGAATACTGGAGAGCGGGGGAATGACTCAGCCAGCTACGTATTACGGGTAGATGAATACCGTATAATACGATCAATGCTGTCTAAAAGACAAGGGGGTGCATACTACATGAAAGTCTTACTATGGTCACTTCACATCTATTGTCTCAATCATTCGAACAAGAAACAGTAATAGAGAACATGTAAGATAAAGCAGTAAGGCATCCCAAACGCTCTGTCAAAATGTTCTTGATATCTGGCTTTACAAAACATAGCCAGATTGATGTAGCAAAAGTATACACAATTGTTATCAGCTGCAGCCTGACTTTAGTTACAATTATGTAAAAAGTAAGTACGAGACGATCCGACTAACATGTCGGTGCCAAACGGCAAAGTATAAAGTAGATAACAAAACGAGCGGGGAAGTAAGAAACCCACTCGAGTCCTCCTGCGATCATCCCTCTAGTGTTGACCATCTTGGAGGTAGAAGTAAGCTGAGTCCTCGAGAACCGGCTCTAAATCTGGCCATGCAAAACCAGAGAGGTTAGACCTCTAATAGCAAGTACCACAAGGAAGCACGACATGAGAACTAAAACCAGTAATATGAAATATGATAAATAGATCTCTGCTTGCTACTAGGATTCACATAACATCACGACACTTCGAACCAACCTCCCAACCAAACAAGGACAAAAGTTGGCCCGTCATGTCCTGACATTCTGATCATCCCAGTTAAGTAACAGAGTAGGTACAGTACACAAACAAATCATCTTGAACGGCCAATCAACTACTACGACTTGCTATTGTGAGTCCCAAGTTATCCTAGAATTTATGCAATAGGGATTCCTCAGTTCTTACTATGTGCAAGCAAGGCTAGTCTATCCAATCAATCAATTGCGCCAATCATGTAGTTAGACGAGTCCCAGCGGGACGCCCGCCGTTAATATAGCATGTACAATAATATAAGCAGATACTGTTCCCTGCCCGTGTGACAGATTTACAGTATCTGTGGGAACCAGCCGGCCCGTCGGGCACTTAATAGTCCCAAGGGGGCTGCCATGTAAGAACTCGGGAATCCATTCTCTCCATGCCATCATTATTTTATTTAACTTAATAGTCTCTACGTTGAGTGAAGTTCCATGCCGTGGATCATGGTCATTCAAATGAGTACTTTCGTACGGGGTACGATATGCGCAACTCTACAACGATACCCGTGCGGCTAGGTTGTAGGTTTTACATAGCGTGATGCAACAATCAAATCTGACCACGGAGTAATCATGCCTTGACCATAAAGTACACATGCTGTTTTTGTAAGATAGATAAATAACTAAATAAATAAATAATTTGAAGCCTGCATGTGCCTGTATGCCAATATTCGGGATTGGCTAATCGAGTACAATAGTTCATTACATGAACGTGTCTCATTCATTTCATTCAATAAGACGACTAGCCAGTCTCTTAGTTCCAACTAGGAACGCATGATCAATTTTAGTCAAGATAACCATTATCATCAATGGTGACAAGGCATGAAAGTCAAATAGTATTCAGTGGAGTCGAGTCTACGACTCTCAGGGTTTAATTCCAGTCAATCGGGGTATCTATAGCTCAATTCACGACACATGGTACATCTCACGTAACAATCTATATTTAACAGGAATATTAACATGTCATGATTATATCAAGTTTATGCAAAAAGGCGTAAGGATATAAAATGGACGTTAAACATCTAATAAGATATCAATATACAGGGCTATAGAAGATCCAGGGTAAGCAGGCTACTCTCACGTCAGCCTACGCTCATGTCAGCGTACGCTCAGGTCAAGCTACGCACAAGCCAGCGTACGCTCAGGTCAAGCTAGCGTATGGACTCCATACGACTCCTGACCATCCAAGTCAGCGTATGCAAGTCATACGCTCCCAAAAGGTAGCGTATGGACTCCATACGACTCCTGACCATCCAAGTCAGCGTATGCAAGTCATATGCTCCCAAAAGGTAGCGTATGGACTCCATACGACTCCTGAGCATCCAAGTCAGCGTATGCAAGTCATACGCTCCCAAAAGGTAGCGTATGGACTCCACACGACTCCTGAGCATCCAAGTCAGCGTATGCAAGTCATACGCTCCCAAAAGGTAGCGTATGGACTCTATACGACTCCTGAGCATCCAAGTCAGCGTATGCAAGTCATACGCTCCCAAAAGGTAGCGTATGGACTCCATACGACTCCTGACCATCCAAGTCAGCATATGCAAGTCATACGCTCCCAAAAGGTAGCGTATGGACTCCATACGACATACGCTTCCAAAAGGTAGCGTATGCAAGACACACGCTTCCTAAAAAGGCAGCGTATGGACTCCATACTGCGCTGCGCTAAAGAGCGCGCACAGCTCAGTAACGCAAGCTAAAAAAACTAGCATACACTGCTCACTGTCTTCTCCAAACAGCAAGAACTCCATGGTTGAACCCAAAGCTTCAAAAGTCCATAACTTGGTCAAAATAAGTCCGAATCCAACTTTACAAAGGTCAAAATTGGGTAGAATGAAATCCTCTACAACATGGAACCATCAAAACTTGAAAACACAGAAGTTTAATAGATCAAAACCCCCAAAATCCGAAAATAACTCATATCTAGATCTACAAAGATTAAGACTTCGAAATGAAAAATATCAAGTTCTAAACTCTCTTAGAATCACGAGAGAAAGAGAATGGAGCCATAAAAATGGGTCCTCATGAAGAAGCAAGATGTACTTGCCTATGGGTTTGGTAGGTGGAGAGAGTAATGAAGAAGAAGAAGAAGAGTAATGGTGAGAATGAGTAATGAGGAGAGAGAATGGAGAGGGTGGCTTTAAATATGGAAGGGGTGGTAGGTGGGAGCTAATGGGCCGGGTCCAATGGGTCGGGTTGTAGGGGATCCAACCAAGGCCAACCCGAACCCAAAGCCTAGCTAAAGCAGAGAATAAAAGCATAAAATAAAGTGCAGAAATAAAATTGCAGAAATATAATTGCAGGAAATAAATTAACATGAATTAAAGGAAATTAAATACAGGATAATACATGATAACTATTAAATAAATACACATGAGTTGCACATGTATAAAAATACGCATTTTAGGAACGGGGAGTGACACTATTCTTCCGCTCCACAACACCATTTTGTTGAGGAGTTCTTGGACAAGAAAACTCATGATCAAAACCATTAGAATCACAAAACCTTTCAAAATCAGAATTTTCGAATTCGCCTCCATGATCACTTCGGATTCGAGTAATCATGTAGCCTTTTTCGTTTTGAACTTTCTTGACAAAAATTTTGAAAACCGAAATAGCATCACTTTTATTTACAAGAAAAAAAACCCAAGTAAATCTTGAAAAATCATCAACAATAACAAAGGCGTAGAGTTTTCCACCAAGACTGGCTACTCTACTAGGGCCAAATAAATCCATATGGAGTAGTTGCAAGGGTCTAGTAGTGCTTACATAGTTTATAGAATAAAAAGATGACTTGGTTGCCTTATTCAACTCACATTCGGCACATATGGTGTCCTTTTTGAATGTGATATCGGGCAAGCCTCTAACTAGCTTCTTGGTCGATAGCCTGGATATGGTATCCATATTGGCATGACCAAGACGCTGGTGCCATAGTAGTCGTTCATCTTTATGAGCAAATAAGCATCTACCTGCATTGTTAGTATTTCCAGACAAATAGAAAATATAAATATTATCCTCTCTTACCCCTTCAAAAGCAATGTCTCCCGTTGACCTATCATAAATAAGGCATTTATTTTGTCCAAAGTTAATGTCATAACCATGGTCAGCAAGATGACTGATGCTGAGCAAGTTATGCTTTAACTCGGTCACTAGGCAGACATCCTTTATTACGGGAGAGGGATGATAGCCAATAATACCATTACCTATAATATAACCTTTTAGGTTATTACCGAAGGATACATATCCTTCCCTCTTCATCGATAGTGATGCGAAAAGATATGCGTCTCCCGTCATATATCGCGAGCATCCACTATCGAGAATCCACTTACTCTTAGTTGAGGAGGGAAGGTCCACCTACATCAAGAGTAGATGTGACCTTTGGTACCCAAATTCTTGAGGGTCCTGAAAAGTTAGTTTTTGGAAACCATGCATATATCTTTCTATCTACTAATCTTCTAATTCTACAATGTGGTGATATGTGTCCATGTAAACCACAATAAGTACATATAGCATTCCTATTTACATTAGGAGCATGCTGATGATGTCTATAATGAGGAAAAGTATGATGATTAGCATGGTGATGATGACTATGCATAGAGTGATGTAGAGTGGCATGGTGATATTGTCTATGTGGAGCATCAGAGTAATATGGAGTAGCATGGTGATAGTGTCTATATGGAGCAGCATGGTGATGATGCCTATATGTAGAATGATGTTAATTGTGTCTTTGTGCAACATGGTGATGATTGTATCTATGTGTAGCATGATGATTTTGTGACATATGATAATTATTTCTACGTGTATGTGGTTTGTGTCCTTTGTGAAAGTGTGTGTATATGAAAGCATGATTACGTGTTGTAGATGGATGATGTGGATGACTAGCATGAGAAGTGTTATGCTTTGTGGGTGTCTCGTGAGATTGGGTTTGAGGTTGAACAACCTGTTTTCCCAATTTAGTCTCTAATCTCTTAGAGACAGCATGCAGTTTAGTAACCTTAGCATTTAAACTATATATCTTAGTCATAGAAATCTTGTGTCTACTCTTTTCTTCAGCAAGCATCGTGTTGAGTGTTGTGATTTCTTGTGTTTGTTGCTCAATACGTGTTTCAGCATCATGAAGGCTTAGTTTAAGCTTCGATACCTCATCTTGACTTCCGTGGGTGAAGTGTCTCTAATGTTATCAAGCAATAGAGAAAGTCTTTGAATTTCGACTTCATGACTTTTGATTTTGTCCTTGGCGTGTTTGTATTTACCAATGATCTTTTTGTGATCATCGAGTAAATCGGTAAAAGCATCGCCAAGTTCATCAAAAGAGAAGTCGTCAAGAGTTTCGTTTGATACCTTATCGGATGTTGCCATTAGGCACGCATTAGTCGTATCTTGAAGAGAGTCCTTTTCTTCCTCGGAGTCACTAGCTTAGCTTTCATGCCAAATGCTTGTGTTGGCATATTTCTTTGAGGAGGTCTTCTTGTATGGCTTCTCATAGCGGTTGCTCTTCTTCAAGAATGGACAGTCTTTTCGGACGTGTCCAGTCTTCTTGCAACCATAGCAGGTTGGCTCTTCTTCGCCATCTTCTTGTGGTTTCTTCTTCCTTCGATTGAAGCGAAGGAATTTCTTGAAGTTGCGGACCATAAGGGCTTGATCATCTTCTTCTGAGTTGTCGTCATCCGTCTCTTCGGGTTCAGCCCTCCGTCAGTGAGCTTTGAGTGCGATCTCCTTAGCCTTAGGAGCAGGCTCTTCGAAGTCCTTGAGGTCAAGCTTATGAGTCATTAGCTTTCCCATCAAGGTCTCCATGGACATGGTTGTGAGATCATTTCCTTCAATGATGGCTGTCACCTTAGGGTTCCAAATTTTTGGTAGCCCCCTAAGTAGCTTGCGAATCTTCTCCTGATTTGAATATTGCTTGCCGAGTGAAGACAGGGGGTTGATGATGTCGAGGAATCTTGTGAACATTTGCGTGATCGTCTCGTTTGGCTTCATCTTGAAAGCTTCGTATTCTTGAGTGAGACGGCTTATCTTGGATTCCTTGACTTGGGTGGTTCCTTCATGCGTCACTTTTAGGAGTTTCCACACTTCGTGAGATGTGATGCATGTAGATACCCTGTTGAACTCATTCCTGTCTATAGCACAGAATAAAGCATTAATAGCTCTCGCGTCTAGACTTGCCTGTTTCTTCTCCTCGTCAGAATACTTGTCATGTGGTTTCTCAACAAGATCACCGCACTACAAGAAACTAGGGTGTCTTACAACGGTAAAAAAACTATTGCAAAAATAATATAACCCGTTGCAAAATCATTCTGCAACAGTTATTGGAACCATTGTAAATTCGAGCGTTGCAGATTCCTCTTGCAACGGTTATAAAAATTTTTTGCAATATTTTTATAAATAGTTACAAATAACGTATTATGCAACGGATCTCACGTCAATGCATAATGGTTACATAGTGTTGTCAATAATATATTTGGCAACGATTTACAAACCATTGTAAATATTAAGTAAAGCACGATGGTTGATAACTGTTGCCAAAAATATTTCATGCAACGGTTAAAATTTGTTGCGGATAATAAACAACGGTCAATAAAAAATACTTTTTTTCACCTCCAATAGAGATCGAACTGCCAACCTCCTGGATCATATAACTCCACTCTACCACTAGGCTACAAGCTCATTTGTATATAAATACTTATATATATAATATATATGTACTTATATCATTTTCATCAATTGAAGCTTTTGAATCGATGTTAAATATATTATCTAATAGTTTTGTTAGCGAAAAAGGAACCAATTAATATGAGTAATTCTAATGATTAAATCCCTGTTATGTATAAATAAAATTTAAATTGGACATTGAATTTGCAACGACTATAAACAAACTGTTGCAAGATTAATATTTTGTAATAATTGTTTATTCTTTTAACAATGATTATCATAAACGTTGTTATTAAACAAAAAAATTACAACTGGTAGAACAAATCGTTGCACAATTATTACAAATAATAATTCCACTTACAACTGTTGCAAAAATTGTTGCGCAACCGTTGCTAACAATGAGCCTTTTTACAAGGCTTTATGTAATCGTTGCAAAATATTAATAAATTTGTAACAAATACTTAAAATCCTTGTATAACTGTTGCCCATTCAACTTGCTTTGACAACACTTTCAAAAAATTGTTGCTTGACTGTTGTAAAAAAGAAAAACGTTTAGCAAGTGTTTATGAACCGTTGTAAAAAATGTATTAGGCAATGGTTAATCTATAACCATTACAAATATATTTAATTTGGAAACGGTTGGTTCAACCATTACGTAACTGTTGCAAATTATAGTTCCAGCAACATTCATAAAAGTGTTGCACTAAAACCGTTGTAAAATAGGGGTATTTTTTGTAGTGCCGTTGACAACTATTCTGGCGGGCTTTTTGTAACCGTCAGTGACGACAGTCCACGGGTCAAAGTCTAGCGACTTGAGATAAAAGCTCATCCTTGTTTTCCAATACGTGTAGTTAGTTCCATCAAATAGGGGAGGCCTATGAGTGGACTGTCCTTCACCGTGATTGGAAATCAAGGATTGTGTGGTTGCCATGGATCAGCTCTAGGATGTAAATCCTTGTAAAGAGAACAGAGCTCTGATACCAATTGAAGAACAGATGGCAACTCTAGAGGGGGGTGAATAGAGTTTATAGAGAAAATATCCAATTAAAAATCAACTTTATCACAAATAAAACTAATCAGAGTAAATGCAGAATTTAAAGTGAGAAGCAAGAGAGCATACGCAAACATAGCCGATTTTAACCTGGTTTCCCTCGTGGAGGACTAGTCCAGGCCTGAGAACTCTAGCTCAGGATTAAATCCACTATTTGTGAAATAGTAGTTTACAACCCGTGCATTTTCTTCAGAAGAGCACGTCAACTTCTTACAGAGGATCGCAGTGGCGATTTGCTCGGAATTTTCCAAGCGACTTCTTCAACTCTTGCACAAGACTCCTAACTGAGAGATGCTGAGCACTCGAGACTTAGGAAGCTTGTGGCTAGTAGATGGGAAGGGTATGGCTTATTTGAGCTTAAGAGAGAAGAGAAGAGAAGATTGGATGGTTTGAAATGAGAGAATTCTAGGCCTATTTATAGGGTTTTTGTAGGCAGAATTCGGCCAGAATTCGGGTAGAAAATTTCAAATATTTGGCCGTTGGACAACTTGCAACCAACTAACCCTAAAATTTAGGTTACTAATTTTTAGGGGACAGAGTTCGGCCCGAACTCTGTGTGGAGGCAGAGTTCGGTCCGAACTCTGTCTCCAGAGTACAGAATGGTTCTAATGGACCAATGGGCTTATTTCTGGATGGTGGAGTTTATGGATCTTTGGGTAGGCTATAGGTCAAGTCTCAAGAGCTCAGCATGACACAGTTTATAACATTCTAGACTCAATAAAAGTATAAAATACAGACTCATATACAACTGTATTGTAAAGACTGAGCTGTCGTCTGACTTGAGCTTGATGTAGACGTCGTGTGTCGTATTGAATTATTACAAGTATTATTTAGTCAACGTTATCAATATTTGGTTGACTGTGACTTTATGTCAACAGCCCAAACCAGGGTTGCCTCGGCGACTGAACCACAGTCCCGACATATTTTCTCTCGGCGACAAACCATCGCTTAGGCTTAACGTTCTTTGAACTCAGGGAACAGCTACTGCCTAGCCTTCCAACTTAACTTGAACATAACGTATTCCTTAAGTACCAATAGACCATGGCTAACTTTCCACTGAACCAACCGTGGCTCGTGCCTCTAAACCGACTCGTGTTCTACGCAACGCTGTCGCCCAAGTCATACCTCATATGACGGGCCTTGGGATCGTGGAGCTAATTAACTTGACAACCGCAGAATGAGCGGGACCGCACTTGGAATGACTTAGATCGACCGGCATAACTTTGCCTAACTTACTCAAGCCTACAACTTAACCCGAGGGACGAGCAAAGGCTATGCCAAGCCTTGCATTTCGAAAACGTGCATGCTTTATCGAGCATTTATGCGGGCGACGCCTATGACTTAGGCAAGTTTATAGTTTTGTGTCGAAGACCAACTTTCCTTCTCCCAAGCCACGAGACAAAGGACCGAGTGTCATTTTCAAAGCACGCCGTGCACCAACTCTAGGCCGACCGTGGGACGTTTTCCATGTTCTAACTCATTTCGACCCGTCGGGATTATTCCCTTAGCTATGTGGATTCGTCTCTTTTATTATTAAGCCTACTTGTGCAAGTTGAAAACACGATTTATTATGTGAAGGCAAAGATGAGGCAAGTTCACCGAAACTACCCCACCTGAGCGAGCGGTCGTCTTGACCGAGCGAGCCTTCGAGCAGCCGTTGCAAGGCTAAGGCCGAACACCGTCAGCGTATCGATTCCTCCGATTGACTTTGTAGGACGGGGTACTACAACGAGCGATGAGAGAGAGCAGAGTGACTTGTAATCGAGAGAAAAGTGAGTACGAGAGGCTTGTAATCTGGCCTTGCGCCCACAAATGTAATCTTGTATTCAATATCAATAAAGAGCTTCTTTTAAATGACTTGTGTTCATCTGTACTTGTTCTTAAATTCTGCTGCATGTTTCAATATTTCTGCTTGGGATTTCTGTGCGACGACCCCGTCGCCGCCGATGTAATCGACCGTTATGAAACTGCCTTGCACGAGCGCAATCTAGGCTCGTGCAGCGTCATGCCTTAGCGAGGACGATCGTTCCTATGGGAGCGGGGCGCGACATAATGGTATCAGAGCGATGAGAGAGAGCAGAGTGACTTGTAATTGAGAGAAAAGTGAGCATGAGAGACTTGTAATCTGGCCTTGCGCCCACAAATGTAATCTTGTATTCAATATCAATAAAGAGCTTCTTTTAAATGACTTGTGTTCATGTGTACTTGTTCTTAAATTCTGCTGCATGTTTCAATATTTCTGCTTGGGACTTCTGTACGAGGACCCCGTCGCCGCCGATGTAATCGGCCGTTATGAAACTGCCTTGCACGAGCACAATTTAAGCTCGTGCGGCATCACGCCTTAGCGAGGACGATCGTTCCTACAGGAGCGGGGCGCGACATAATGGTATCAGAGCACGGCTTTACGTCCTTGGACTTCACGTCGAATGTCTCAGTTTTGAAAGCTCGTCGTTAGAAAATAAGTATGCGCTCTCTCTCGAATGTCCCTCGACATGTCCATACAATAAGTCTAAATATTTTCAAAAGCTCGTACAAGCGTTCAATCGAATGCATCGATAGGCGACGGCCTTTGTGTCGAACGGTGTCGACTTGTCTTGAATGAAAACACATGCTAATGTTAGCAAAGTTGCGTGAGTGCCTAACTAGTCCCGCGTTGACCCTAGCAATTGAGCGTGCAAACTCGAATATAGTCCGCACGGGATAGCCATGCGCACGGCCTTTTGGCTAAGTTGCGTCGCGTGTCGCACATCTCGACCTTTTGGTGCAAACGAATTACGAGCGATAACAAGTAGCGCTTGGTCGGGAACGGAGATACACTTAGAGTGTCTATCAATAGGAATGCTATCGAACTAACACTTAGGCGTACGTGAAAGATTGACTTGGATTTCGAGGAATAGTGCAATCGACCTAGCGCGTCGATACGACGTGAGCGATTACGCTAGAGATTCGTCGAACGAATCTGAAGGACGAGTTAGTGAGTAATACGAATGTGATTTGTAGGCTAGATCGGATGGCTCGAATCCGAGTGGTGTATGGATTTTCTTGGAAATCATTCGAGCGAAGACTGAGGATTAGAAATAATAACGAGTACATCGGCGAGGCGATGCGATCGCGCAGAGCCTTAGAACGCGTCATGCTTAGTTGATCGTGACTTCGAATGTCCCGAACGAGCATCTCGTTACAACTTGTGAACGGGCAATGCGTGTTAGAAGTGATTCAGAACGATGAATGAAATGAATGGTCTTGATCGAGGAAACTTAGAGGATCACGCGTACGATATCGGATTGATGCAAATGAAATGTGACTTGAGTTTCGAACAAAATGATCTTGAAACGAGCTTGAGGAATAGCGAATCAAACTTGATCTTGAATATTGAGGAATTGTGGCATATCCAGTTCGAACAATAGCATCAGTCGCACGACTCGAAATTAGTCGCAAAGGAAGATCGTCAGGTTACGCATATCGTCGATGGTATTGAGGCGTATCAAAGATCGATATGCGATAACTTGAGGGTACTCTGACTCGGTGAATGACGATCGTGCAAATGTCATTATTCCGATGGATGCTATACTCGGGATATTGAAAGGTATCAAGGAAATGATAGACATGGCTCGAGGATTTTCTAAGTTGAACGAATGACGATCGAACTATCGAACTTGGCTTGGATGAAAAATGAAATGTTTGGATTTGCTTCGTCGATAACCACAACGTTGACGTTCTTGTCTTATGCGAGCGCTACTCCAGCCTCGCACATGCGTCACGCCGATTAGGGCGATCACTCTGCGTGAGCGCTGGTATGGTGAATCATACAGCGGGGGTGGTCAAACTTGCACGGGGTGACAATTTGTGCTTCGACTTATGGTTTGACGCGAAGATGGACTCGAGAATGAATTGGTGTGCTTGTCGATTGAATTTGAGGATTGCGTAGGTCCAATCCGCGTATCGAGAATGAGTTAGTCTAAACTCAAACAAGAGTTACGCCCCGATGAGAATGATTATTCCGCGGGTGCGTTGCATGGTGATTCATGAACCACCGTGGATAATCGGACTCGCGTGAGATTGGAGCGCAACATATTGTCAAGCTAGATGACCTCGTGATCGAATACATGAATTGGTTAGAGTTAGTAATTTGAATGGATTCAAATACGCACAACGAATGCATTGATGCGAATAGGTGATCGTGCTCGATGTTTAGAAATCTGAGTGACGCGAGCTTGGGTAGAAAATCTTGTACTACCGACTATGGTTTGACCCTAGGATTGGGGTCAGTGTTGACATTATTGTTGGGAAACTATGATTCCAATCCTGACATTGAGTTAGACTCGAAAAGCATTGGCCTAGCGGTTAGGCGAGACGCCTGTTTCAAGTGTTAGCAATCAAAAGATTGATCTTGAGGATTGGCATGGATGGATAGCGTGAATCACGAATAGGAAACCCTGCTCACGAGATTCTGCTGACATACATATATTTCAGGGACGCCTGAGTATGTGCACGATGCGACTCGAGTGACAATGACAAATTCTCTATCATGCGGCTTGGCTGAATACATGTATTTTGGGGACGCTTGGAATGCGTGCACGATCCAGCCAAGTGATACAATGAGCAAGACTTGAAAAGGGAAGAGTGCCGAGATCTTGAAATTATGTTAACGAAAGGATTGATAGTCGTGCGAGCGTGGCTCGGAATCGAGAAAACGCGTAGGCAGAGTGTATACGATAAGTACTGGCGTACCTGCACGACTGCGATAGTTCCGTGTCTAGGTACGATTAAGTCTTGGCCATAGAAATGGTAGGATGGCTTGCCTTCAGGAAAGTCTCAAGGACGAGACTTGTTCTGAGTGGTGTATGTTGTAGTACCCCGTCCCGCAAAGTCAATCAGAGGAATCGATACGCTGACGGTGTTCGGCCTTAGCCTTACAACGGCTGCTCGAAGGCTCGCTTGGTCAAGACGACCGCTCGCTCAGGTGGGGTAGTTTCAGTGAACTTGCCTCATCTTTGCCTTCACATAATAAATCGTGTTTTCAACTTGCACAAATAGGCTTAATAATAAAAGAGACGAATCCACATAGCTAAGAGAATAATTCCGACGGGTCGAAATGAGTTAGAACATGGAAAACATCCTACGGTCGGCCTAGAGTTGGTGCACGGCGTGCTTTGAAAATGACACTCGGTCCTTTGTCCCATGGCTTGGGAGAAGGAAAGTTGGTCTTCGACACAAAACTATAAACTTGCCTAAGTCATAGGCGTCGCCCGCATAAATGCTCGATAAATCATGCACGTTTCCGAAATGCAAGGCTTGGCATAGCCTTTGCTCATCCCTCGGGTTAAGTTGTAGGCTTGAGTAAGTTAGGCAAAGTTATGCCGGTCGACCTAAGTCATTCCAAGTGCGGTCCCACTCATTCTGTGGTTGTCAAGTTAATTAGTCCCATGATCCCAAGGCCCGTCATATGAGGTATGACTTGGGCGACAGCGTTGCGTAGAACACGAGTCGGTTTAGAGGCACGAGCCACGGTTGGTTCAGTGGAAAGTTAGCCACGGTCTGTTGGTACTTAAGGAATACGTTATGTTCAAATTAAGTTGGAAGGCTAGGCAGTAGCTGTTTCCTGAGTTCAAAGAACGTTAAGTCTAAGCGATGTTTTGTCGCCTAGAGAAAATATGTCAGGACTGTGGTTCAGTCGCCGAGGCAACCCTGGTTTGGGCTCTGCAAAGGAAGTATGAAAAGAGTAAAGCAAAGTAGCTAAATGATGATGATGAGACCATGCATTACGTTAAGTCTAGAAGTTAGCGTAGGCGCGTGGTCATGGACAACTTGTCGACAAGGGCGATGGTTCTTCGGATCGGAAACCTTGGGCTAGGGACCGATCCGGCCTAGGAAGAACAGATTATAGCCGAGCTGGGTATGAAGCAACCGGTAGAGACTTGTATCGAGGATCGCAACCGGCGGTGCAAGGGTCCCGAATGCCAAGCTATGTCCAGAATGGCTAGTCAATGCCAGTGACCATTCATATAGATGTATCGGCACGGGCGGCAATCCGCGTGTGTGTGCCTTTGGATTGAGTTGAGTTGAATGTGTATGCAGTTAGAAGACACAATGTCTGGGCCTAAGATTTGTCTATAACGAAGGCGGCGTGCTTCGGCACGAGATGTGGCGTCGAGTGATAAGTTGTTGGCATAGAGTGCATGAGTTAGGCTTGAGCTGTCGCGAGTTAAGTCGAGAAGGGGCGTAGGGCAAGTTGTGTGAAGTTACGTTGAGTTGCTGGGCACGACCTCGAAATATGAGGAACGGCCGCGTTGTCACAACCCAAGTGTAGGCGAGACTAAGCAAGGAGGCGCTGCCTCGGAGATATTGAAGCATGAATCGAGTTATGGCACGACAGAGTCGTTACGTCCCAGAGTTGGTTACAAAAGAAAAAGTATAAGTCGGTGCGTCGACAATGCAAGCACGAGAAAGGTCTAGAGACAAGGAAATGGAGTCTTTCGTGTAGTTGCGTCTCTGATTATGGCCGTAAGGCAAACACGACTTGATAGGTTAACGTTATTGGCACGACAAGGGTCTAAGGCAAAAGTATGAGTTAACGTCGTTGTGCAAGCACGGGATGGTCCTTAGACACAAGTATGCAAAGGCGTCGGTCCTAAAACTGATCCTAAGGCAAGAATAGAAAGACAATCGTAAAAGGGTTTATGTTGCACAAAGTAAATGAAACGTGTTGGTTTTGTATGGGTGGACGAGGAGCTCACTCCACCAGTACAATTGAGTAATGACACCCACACAGTGTTTCATGTGCAGGCACATGTAGAAGCTCGTGGCATGGAGCTCGCTTGGATGCGTCGAGGCACGGAGTTCCTTGGCAATTCGAAGCGTGCGGTCGCGTGGACTGAAGACTTATACAGGACATAATGTATGGACATCGCCTTCCGAAGCTTTCGCTGGCTCAAGCATTGTAATCGAGCGATGAGAGAGAGCAGAGTGACTTGTAATCAAGAGAAAAGTGAGCACGAGAGACTTGTAATCTGGTCTTGCGCCCACAAATGTAATCTTGTATTCAATATCAATAAAGAGCTTCTTTTAAATGACTTGTGTTCATGTGTACTTGTTCTTAAATTTCGCTGCATGTTTCAATATTTCTGCTTGGGACTTCTGTGCGACGACCCCGTAGCCGCCAATGTAATCGGCCGTTATGAAACTGCCTTGCACGAGCGCAATCTAAGCTCGTACGGCATCATGCCTTAGCGAGGACGATCGCTCCTACAGGAGCGGGGTGCGACATAATTGTAATCGCGCGATGAGAGAGAGCAGAGTGACTTGTAATCGAGAGAAAAGTGAGCACGAGAGACTTGTAATCTGGCCTTGCGCCCACAAATGTAATCTTGTATTCAATATCAATAAAGAGCTTCTTTTAAATGACTTGTGTTCATGTGTACTTCTTCTTAAATTCCGCTGCATATTTCAATATTTCTGCTTGGAACTTCTGTGCGACGACCCCGTCGCCGTCGATGTAATCGGCCGTTATGAAATTTTCTTGCACGAGCGCAATCTAGGCTCGTGCGGCATCACGCCTTAGCGAGGACGATCGCTCCTACGGGAGCGGGGCGCGACACCGGCCAACCGCAAGCTATGTGTCCATTATAGCTTGTCATGCTAGTGACCTCATATAGATGAGTCGGCATGGGCGGCGATCCGCGTATATGCCTTTGGATTGAGTCGAGTATTGAGTACACTATATCAAGGAGTCGAGTTGAATGAGTGTGTATAGTTTGAATACAATGTTGGGCCTAAGATTTGGCTGCAACGAAGACACCGTGCTTCGGCACGAGATGTGGCGTCGAGTCCTATGTTGTCGGCATATAAGTTGCGTAGTTATGGTTTGAGTTGTCATGAGTTTAAGTCAGGAGATGCCGCAAGGCAAAGTCGGTCGAGTGACACTTAGCCCAGAAGTCTTGATTGGGTTAGTTGGTGACCAAAGTAGCACGGGCCGCGAGGCGGCGATATGATCGAGTTTCATTGAGTTACGAGGCACGGCCTCAATAAGGGTTTGTAGCACGGTCACACGAAAATGGAGCATCATTGCGTAGTTGCGTCTCTAATTTTAAGCCGTAAGGCAAACACGACTCGATAGGTTAACGTTGTTGGCACGAAAAGGGTCTTGAGGCAATGTATGTGTTAACGTTGTCGTTGCAAGCACGAGATGGTCTAGAGACACAGAATAGGCCAAGGCGTCGGTCCTAAAACTGATCATAAGGCAAGAGTAGAATGACAATCAAAAAGGGTTTATGTTGCACAAAGTAAATAAAACGTGTCGGTTTTGTATGGGTGGGCGAGGAGCTCACTCCACCAGTACAGTTGAGTACTGACACCCACACGGTGTTTCATGTGCAGGCACAGGTAGAAGCTCGTAGCGCGGAGCTCGCTTGAATGCACCGAGGCACGGAGTTCCTTGGCGATTCGAAGCGTGCGGCCGCATGGAGTAAAAACTTATACAGGACATAATGTATGGACATCGCCTTCCGAAGCTTTCGCTGGCTCAAGCATTGTATCGAGAGAAAGAGAGAGCTGAGTGACTTGTAATATGAGATGAGTGAGCTTGAGAGACTTGTAATCTTGGCCTTGCGTCGTATTGTAACCTTTGTTTCAATATCAATAAAGAGCTTCTTTGAATAACTTGTGTTTGTTCTTAATTTTTGCTGCTATTATTCAATGTCTCTGCATGGGTCTTCTGTGCGACGATCCCGTCGCAGCCGCTGAAATTGGCCGTTATGGAATCCGCCTTGCACGAGCGCAATCTAGGCTCGTGCGGCATCACGCCTTAGCGAGAACGATCGCTCATACGGGAGCGGGGCGTGACAGGCGGCGCGCGGGGGTCTGGCCGGCGCGGGAGGCGGCGCGCGGGGGTCTGGCCGGCGCGGGAGGCGGCGCGCGGCCTCGGGAGGGATGTCGGCGGGAGGCGCCGGGGCTAGGGCACGGCGGGCGGCCGGGAGACTCGGGGTCGGCCGGAGTTGGCCGTGCGCGGCGGATCGGAGGTGGGGCTCGGGCTGAGGGCTCTGGAGAGTGGGAAAAATGGGGATTGAGAGATGGGGAAAGAGTTGAGAATGAGGGGGAGAGAGATGCTGGTGTGGGGTTTTTTTAAGGACGAGGAGAAGAAGAAGTAGAGAGAGAGATGGGAAGTTGTGTGGAGGAGAGGGAAAATGGGGAAGAGAGTGCTGTTCGTGAGGTGTGGGAGTAGTCCAGGTCGTGGGGTGCTGGGTCCACGTGTGGGGGAAATATGTTTTAGTTTTAGGATTTTGCTTAATATTTTTTTTTCAACATATAAATTAATAACCAGAATCTAAAAGGGAGAAAATAAGGACGGGTTCGGAACTGAGTCGGGTTTCGGGAAATCGGATTCGAACTTGGAGTCGGACCCCGGGCACGGGATCGGGACAGAGCCACAATCAAAATTCAATGATTAATTTTTTAAAAATAATATTTTTCCTAATCCGACTAATAATAATAATAATAATAATAATAATAATAATAATAATAATAATAATAATAATAATAATACTAAAACTCTAACTGGGAATTCAGGACTATGCTGACAAAACAAAATCGGACAAATATTCCAAAAATGCAATAAATCCAATTTATCCAAAAATTCCAGAAAAATTAGGTTGCGGGTTTTACAGAAAGGTTGAGACGTCGATGCCCGCGATCTTTTCTCATGCTTTTCTTCCCGCCTTCTCGACTCTGACCCGATATATGTGGGCTCCCTAAAGGGATGGTCGACAATGATTCGAAAGAAGAAAGACAAGATGGTTGCTAGTTCTCGTACCAAACGGCTGTCCGGTCGTGAGGATGTGGGGGGAGGGCTCGAACCCAAGCCTGAAGGTCTTGCTCGGGCCTGTGCTCGACCCGGAGCAGCTACCCCCTAACCCTCCCAATGCACGCAAGGCGTTTCAAGGAAATGGTAGGAAAGGCCAGGCTGAAATTTCTTTAAAAAATGATTTTGTTGGCCGATCTATGCAAACCTTCTGCCCTAGTGCTGAGCTTGAGCTTCAATTTGTTGAATCTTCCGTTGTAGGAGGTGAACGAATTGCAGATCTGTCGATGTTGATCTTAAAGAGAGAGGAGAATATTGGAAGAATACATTGGTCCTTTATGTCTTGGGTGCACAACCTTTCTATGGTCATCTTCAAACTTTTGCACTACATGAATGTCGCTCCAAAGAGGTTAAGGGAGATGCATGCGGCCCAAGTGGTCGGAGTTCGAGCCCCAGTGGAGGCGAATTCGCCACAATTATCCATTGCTTCAAAAAAAAAAAATATATATATATATATATATATATATATATATATATATAGAGAGAGAGAGAGAGAGAGAGAGAGAGGCATCTCGCAAAGATCTTGAATTCCAATACGGACGGATTTATAGGCCTTTGGGCCAACTCTTTTCTCTCTCATTAAACTAGCCAACTAAACTAGCTGGTTCTTTCCACCTCATACACCTAAATTGGTTAGTCTTTTCTCTCATCTTTCCTAATTGACTTTGTTCCAAAACCAAATTTGGAAAGAAAAAATTTAACACCTTTATCACTTTTTTTGTTTTCTGATTTTTTTTTGGTACTTTTTAAAGCCCTAAAGCAGAGCTTTGCAATCATACCTGATTATTACTAGTCTTCTTTTACAATAACTTTATATGGCTTGACCACTCCCTGCATGTATTTAACTCAAGATTTTGTAAGTACGAGTTCTTAAAAACTAGAAGAAAAGACCATATTTCTAGCACTCTCTGTCGCTATCTACCCGTTGGCATAGCTATACAAGTTAGCAAAGCGTTTATAATTGCTAATCTGTCGGTAAAGACTGTCATTTAGTGCAACAACATGCCAAGATTGAAAATACAGATGAGCTTTCGACTCAACAAGAGTTAACTTCATACTAATCATGTATCCATGTATATATACATGCTATGCGTTTGCGACTTGATACGAGTTAACTTCGTAATGACAAGGCCAGGTCAGGTGGTTAGGTTATCCTAGCCGAAGTTAATTTTGGTTGTCCTTTGATCCGGTCTCTTATGATGCACTTCCTTATATCCTGGGAGTTACTAGTGACCCCAACATCTTAAAAGTCACGTTGGGACTAAGAGGTTGTCCTAAGCAGAGGGGACGGGATTATCTAAATCTGAAATCTTATCAGACTTATCTCTCGATCGTCGTGCGTATTGATCATGTACGCACATATATATACATCTCAATTTCACTGCATACGTAACAGGATTGGCCCTGAGCTCATGGGAGCCCAAGACGAACTTTCAAAATAAGATCCCCATACATAATGTAAAAAATATTAAAAAAAAACTTTTAAAAAAATAGCTACAACCAAGGATTAAACTTAGAACCTTTAGCAAGGAGTCTAAAGTACTAACCACTACACCACAATAACTTCGTGTCTAAAAGGGCCCATTGTATATACTAATTCTATTTTGAGATACAAAATTATTAACGTATTTATCTTTAAACTATTTTTTTGGCCCTTCATGATCCGGAGGCCCTGGACGATCGCCCTGGCCGGCCCTGGCTTGTAAGTAAAAAAATTCTTATTCATATTGTTAAAAAATAATTTAAATATACTTAAATTAAGATTTGTTATATATATATATATCTATATTTTAATTATAAGTTCTTATGGATATATATAAATAAATAAAAAAAGATTTTATGCATAAGGAAAAGAAAATTAGTTTTGGAATTATTATGTTTTTTTTAGTAATTGCTGAAGAATTTACAAACGGTTTAGACTGAACCGTTTCCAAGCCTCTTTATAAAGAAGAGATACTTTATTCTACTGAAAATGTAACACAATTTTTGTCCTATAAATCCAAACTAAAATTTTAACTTATTCTTTCGATGCAACTTTTCTTGTTTCACGTTTAAGTACTTGTTAAGTACTCGCTGTTCCATAAGAGGAAAGAGAGAGGGACAGTATGAAATTAAAGTTTGTAGGAAACAAGAAACTGTTACTTCTCTGCTTCTGCACTCCGTTATGATTGCTTCTCCACTTCTCTTCCTCTTTGCTTTTTCTCGTTTCTTTCTTTGGAGCTTCACGAACTTTAACCGTATTTATAGCGAACTTTAACCGTATTCTCTCTCTCTCTCTCTCTCTCTCTCTCTCTCTCTTTGTTATTGGTCCGTTTGATAACGGAATGTAATGAATTGTGTACAATACAACACTAGTAGTTATTAAAGGAAAAGAAAAAGTTCTAGTATTGGTAGATACCTAATTGTCGCATGCAAGGAACATGTGTGCACAAATAGATAACTTAGGGTTAGCATGCATGGCTGCACCAAAAATGTGAGCTACGGTGGCGCAGGCGTAGAGAACGTGCCGCTCCTCTACCCAGGACCGTTTCTGAGCAATGTGTAAGTCGTGCAATCACACATGGTCCCAAAAATCGAAACTCGGCCGTATATATTACTGATGTAAAATTTTCATTTTTAGATTTAGACTTCCTATTTTTAGGAACTGCAGTAACATGATTGTTAGAATGTCAGTATTTGTACATGGTTCTTAGAATGTCAGAAACGGTCATATCCCTATATGGGCACCACTCGAGAGGTGAAGAGGGAGGGAATACGAACCGTCACGCTCCTCTACGTACACCCGCATAACAACTGCTGGTCGAATATCGGGTTAGTTGCAGACTAATTAGTTGATTTAGTCTATTGGATGAACCAGCATGTATGCAGCTCAACTTGCAGTTTATAAGTCGGGTGACATTATATACGTTGCTAGCAATTTATCGTATATTTAGCTATTCTCTCTTTGACAAAGGCCTCATTAATTTAGACAACCAATTAGTTGTCCACCCTCTAGTTTTCTATGGTGAATTTGTGGGCGTTGATATTGAAGGATGTCCAATATTCGACTATGCTAATTTCTAACCACGACAAGCATGCCACTTATTTGCAAAACTATCCATTGTAATCTTTTTGGAGTCTATATTATTATTATTTATTTGTGTTACCTAATTGATCTTATTTTGTAATTGTAACTTGTTCCATTAATTATCTCTAATGTATCTCATGCTAGAGTACGATGGCTTCTATGATATCCATACTTGATCCTGACATCAACATTCAGTCATAATCCTTTATTTTAATCATTATTAAACACCCAGAAAAGAAGAAGCAATTCAGAGTAAAGAACACTCTTATATGACAAATAACTTATGTATTTATAGGTATGGTATTCACATACGTCTATAAATAGAGTAACGGTTCAGAAATCGAGGGATGCACTCTTGTGTATTTAGACTAATTTTTGTCCTCTTTCTGACTCGATCCTCGGAAGAGTTTCCACTAAGGAGCTTCGTAGACTTGCAACATTACCATACAAGTCATGAAACCATAATAAACGGCAAGAAAGATGGCCTAGAAGGCTGTAAGAGTGCTTTCCTAGTGTGCCACCAAGCAAGCACAACATATGTTTCACCCAACTTCTTGAACCAATTTTAGATGCCGAACTCGAGTGACCCTTGTGGTTACCAAGGAGAGACGTAAGACCCTGAAGGCTGGGTGGCGGAAGATCAGTGGATCGAGCCACGATGTTCCATTTATAAAAAATGGTAGGATTTGGGACAGTGGGCCCAAAGACATGCAATGCAACGTCCATAGAGTTCCGTGCGTAACGTCGGACATCTCATAAAAAAAATAGTGACAATTTCAGGTTCTCCAGATCATCTATACAGCACAAATAACTTCAATATGTAATCAATTACAAAAAGGAGAGATCTCCAATAAACAATTCAAAGTCGACAGAAAACAAGAACACATACAAACTGGCAAATATTTCGCAGCGCAACAAAGTGATCATGACAAGAAACTCCAAATGACTGCCTGATAATCATACAAAGACGTAAAGTTGGAGTGCTTTTTTTTTTCTATCATATAAATCTCAGATAAATATGCACAAAAAGGTTAAACAGGCCTGCCCTCAAGATTAAATAAGCTTGATTACCGAGATCTCGAGAAAGATAATCTTCCTATCACAAGATACATCCATCCATCTTTCCTTTAATAATGATTAGCGAACAAATGATGGATGAGATAACAGTTTAACAGATTTTTCTAGCTAATCATACAGAGACATACATAAAGCTGGGAGTGTCCTTCCTACAATCGATAGCAATCACCCGAATAAAACTCGTATTATACACGATTTTTTTTTCGTATCTTTCAGAAACGTATAATACTTGTGTACTTTTGACAGATTCAAATTAGTATACAAAATTTAAGCACATGAAGTTTTAGACGTTTCCTGTATGAATTATTGAAAAAAAATTGGCACAAGACACGTGATGGGAACATGTTTAATTAATCAAATTTGACAATATGCTTAAGCATGTGAAACATTTATAACCTCAATATTTTCATTTGACAAATATTTGACCGGTTCTTTTAACGTATTTTACTTACGCTGTGCCGATTTATGCTCGTACTTTTGCCGTCCCAATTTTTTTTCCGTTTGCCGAATCGCTAACAAGGCTTCCAACCACATTATCCCAGGACAAGTAGGCACAAAAAGTTGCAGACATCCACAATGACAACATATCATTCCTCCCACCATGTGCAGAGCAAAGGGCTAAAGAGTGGCAAGTGTGACAAATAAAAGGAGGAAAGATGAGCAAGATCATCATCATCATTAGCATGCCTCCCTTTAGGAGGGGGGATATAGAGAGAGATTCATGCTGGCTTACTTGAGAATTAAGGGATGATATATGATGGCTTTGTAATGATTTACTTGACATCACCAAATTTTAGGTAAGTTATGATTGTCCTGGAAACCTCATCTTTTGATGGCACAGGTATGTAAGCTGATACTGTGGTAGGATTTTGGGTAAGGTATGATTGCTACAAGTTCTAGAATCTGCCTCCAATTCTAAATATAGCGATTAAACGAACTAATTGGGCCTGATAAATGATCTAGACTTGTAACAAGTAGGATTTTTTTTTCGAAAACACATTAGAGCAAATGGGCTAGAGCCTGATGGTAAAGAGCATTCTAATCCTCGTCGACATCAGGATCCTTATTCAAGAACTCGTGGCAGCATGAATACTGTAAAACTGTCCCAGAGTAATATTCTTTTGTGAGTTTATCTATAAATTTTGATACTAGGAAAAGTTTGTTAGTGTCATTTGCTCCACAGTTCAAAGTGCTTACAAAACTATCAGCTATCTTGGTGTCAGTTTCGAAGGCTGGAGTTGAAATATTGCATAGTTGGAAGAATTGGGTGTTTGATTGTATTGAGTTCTATTTATGGTTTTGTGCTACTCTCTCCACAAACTCTTATCTGCGGTTACAGATTGGATACAGATCCGTGTCGGATTTTTTGCATCGTAAAGTAAGTGTAGTCGTCTGAAATCTTTCATGTACTTGCAGTCAGAGCCGGCACTGGGGGGTTGGGTTGCCCTATCCGGAGGTAATTTATTATGGACTGGTCCTAGAGTATGACCCGCGACCCCAACCTCTTGTAGGGTCGTGCTAAGTCTGGAGCGTTGCCCTAGCAGAAGGGGGGTTGCCCAAACCTGAAGTCTTGTCCAGCTTACCCCTGGACCGGCCCTGCTTGCAGTTGGTGGTTGTCTTCGTAGCTTACTCGATGTTAGAGTTACGTTCAACCTAATTCCAATTCTTAGGAGTTAAACTAGACTCGTCCATCTTCCTCCATTCAGCTTTGGGTCTTCCTCTAACCCTAACAGCTCCACAAATAAAGTTTGACCCTGTTTTTGTATCTTGATTTGAATCACCATAGATAGAACACAAGACTACAGTACTGTTTATGGATTTCTTCTACCAGAACATCTAACAAAATCAACCAACGATTTCATCCAAGTCCTCGGGTTTTATATTTGTTGTAAATTGTGTCTAGGCCCTCTTCAAGCCCCCTGATCATATAAACCATGTTTACAGCAAAAGAATGTGCAGGAGAAAAATGCAACAACAGACTACTAATTATCCAGTTTTAACTGTCATGTAAACACATCAATGCCATTTTCTGGCGCTCATATCACGACCTTAACAATAACGAAAAGGCATGAAGACAAAATTATTGATTACTCACTGCTCGGACAAGACTTCTTCCATGGTAACAAAGCGCCCTTTCTCAATTGAAAGTTGGCCTGCAACCCCCATTGCAACCGATAGTAACCCGTCGTGCAAGTCAACAGCAGGCGCACCGCCACTGCCTTGAGCTTTAACAGCGGTCAGGAAGTTCAGATGTTCTAAATAGCTCGATCCATGATGCAGTCCATCGTACCTAATAGAAGGAAACCAATCCAACCGTGGGTTAAGCAGGAAAAAAATTGGAGGAAAAGGAAAAGGTCTCGCTTTCCAAAATCCCGTTACACTCTGTAGGAAATGCATAGGAAGTCCACGCAGCAAACCCCGAGGCCCTGCGTGCGCCGGGATGAGTAATAGGTACCCCACCCCAGGCAGAGTTTGTGCAGCTATTTGAAATCTTAGAGAAAGACTTGATTTGTTATCTCGTGTTTGTTTTTCGTGAAAACAGACCAATTGAAGTGGAGGGTTTCTTCAAACAAGGAGGAGCTGAAGAAAGCATAATAGCATATAATCTTTTAGGTAATAGAGTGCATCAAGATTATAGGTTACAGGCCAGTCCTAATCTATAGGATATTCTGGCTTCTCTAGGACTACTAACTAGACCATGCTTTCTCTCCGGGCCTTTGCTAAAAACGTTGGAAGAAAATATGTGTGAAGGCTTTCTGGAAGGGAAGAAGGTCACTTTTCCCGATCCCTCCCGAAGGTTTTTTCCCCCACTGTCGTCTATTGAAGAGGGGAGAACAAGCAGACATCGAACGATTAATATATATTTCTCGTTATCGTGGAATTCGTCATCAAGATGGATCGTCCTTATAAGGGAAGAGGGGAGGAGTCTAAATCAATGGACATTAATGAACCATCATTGATGGATGTTTCACATGACACGATCAATTCGCCTCTACTTAACACAATTTTCAAGAAGCTCATTTTCAGCTCAAAATTCGCTTACCAAGTTCCAGTTGTGCATGTAGGCCTAGGTTCCAATAAAGGCCCTAAAATTAGTTACATTTGTCTCGAGAGTTTTTTTTTTCCACAAAAGTTCAAACTTCTTATTTCTAGAGCTTCAGATCTCTCTTATACTCGGAGCATCTTCAATCTGATGGTGAGATGTACTTCACCATACCGTGTCCATAATCTTACATTCCAAACAAGCTATCTCGCTGGTTTCTGGAAGAAACTATGGTACACTATAATGTAATCGTAATGTAATCAAATAAAAAAAATTTATTTTTTTCACTTGATTATCTTACGATTACGATTACATTATGGTGTACCAACCGAAGCTATATTTCTCCCCCTAGACTAACTGATCAAATGCTAATGGGTGGGACATATGAGGGCTCCCATTGAGTCCTAATGTGCCAAGCTGTTTTGTTTATCATCTCAAGTGCTCAATCCATCTGGACAATTAGAAAGATGAATTCTGAAAAACAAGGTTCTCTTTTGCCAGGAAAAGGTACTGATAGGACTTACTTTATTCGTTCATCCTCGGCCTTCACTGTCTTAACACCAGCTCTCCCTGCTTCTCTTGTGCCTATACGCACAATACTTTCTGGAACAAAGGCCTCACCCTGTTATCAAGTAGGCATATAAACTTTCAATTCGCTCCAATGTATCAATAACAATGTATTATTATCTCAAAAAAAATATATATATATATATAGTATTAAGAATACAGCAAAGCACAGCCCAGATTAAGAAGTTGGGTCTGGTAATTGAATCTTCCACTAAAATCACGAAATCTGAGTATAATTACCTTTCCCTTGTCGCCAACAACAGAGATTTCTTGCTCGTTTTTACTGCCTTCAGCAAACATGCAAAGATCAAGCACTCCACGAGAACCATTATCAAATTCCACAATCACATATGCATTGTCGATGATATCAGGTACCTGGTCCAGAGTTTAACTAATGGCCTTCAGATAAAAGTGCAAACTCGAGATCATGGAGAGAGAAAGCATTAGCTGTTGCTTTTTAGTTGACCGTATGTAACATGCAGATTCCTCTAAAATATGAAATGCAGAAGACGACTACAAGAAATACAGGGTCGAGATGAAAGGCTTTTATCAGGAAGAAGTTTCCTGTTGTAGCTCTAGTATTTAGTATTGCATTATTCAAACTTGGAATACATCTGCAAATTTCTTGCAGATGTTCTCTTTCCCATATAGCAAAAAGAAAGTATTTGGTAGACTAGTTCAATAGTCATGCATAAACGATGACTGGTAGTAGAAAATAACAATTCATATCACACAGAGAAAGATCTTTTACGAATAATGACTAGCACATGAAACAGAAAAGATTTTCACTGTGTGAATATCATAAGCATCATCATCACCCAAGCCTTTACCCAGTAGAATGGGATCAACCATGGAGAACGACGCAACATCAATAAATCTCCACAAAAGAATGACCAAGTTTTTACAACCAGTTATCATCTGATGTCACCTATCTAAATTGGTGGCAAATTACAAGCCAGAAAGCTATAATAAGCATGTTAATTTGACAATAAGATCACAAAGTCCAGGGTATAAATTGCTTCAATCAGCTCTAGGAGGGCCTGGCCTTTGGTAACTTGGTTTAAGAAATAACATATTCGAAATAGCCTTCTGAACAAAATGAACTTACTATACATATGAGGATTGGTTGAGAGAAGCATTCAATCAACTGCCTTGCTACGAGAATTTTTTTGCATGGTCTAGTGCCCAAAGTCAATCATATGCTAGTAAGCAACTTATCATCTGTTGAACAACCAACAAGCATAGGCGTAACTGAAAATTTTGGGACCATCTTCATGTACTTTTTTGTTCCATTCAATTGATTATCTGTTGAGCATGTCTTAACTACTCTAAATTTCTTATCAAGGTTTACAGTATCGTCCATAACATATCGGTTTTGGCATGCCTGCCGATACCGGCTGATACTGGCATCGGGTTCTCTTTCCCGTCTGTTCACAAAGAAAGTTGAAAGAAAAAAAGAGAAATGCCAGGGGGAAGTGTCGATCATCGTGCCGAAGATCAACATTGCTACAGTGGGTTGGTAACTGTTACCATTTGTCGAAGTTAAATTCACAACATCCAACCATGTTAATATTATTCCTTTCAAAATTACAAATTGCAGGTGTACTTTGTCTAACATAGAGTAAAATATACAACAATTTCTATTGCGGATGAATAATTCTGCAATGTTGAATATGATCACATTCAAAATTAACAGGAAATAACAGATAATACATAAAAATATGCCTAGATGTCAAATATTTTTCTAGTTTTTAAATAACTTTTTTATTTTAAAATAACTTTTTTTTAACCTTATGGCTTTGGGAAAACAAGAACTCTAAAACCACCTATTTCAGTACTCATGAAAAGGGTCTCAAAACTGATTCCGATACTGGTACAGCGAACCTTGTTCCTATTTGAGCACTAATTATGGTGCCAGGTTTAAGGCCATAGAAAAAGTAAGGGCATAGAAAGAGGAGAATTATTATAGAGGAGAATTATTATAGAAGTTTCTGAGACCAAGCAAAAGTTCATAACTGATTACTAATGCAGGGAGATATACGAACCTTTCCATCGTATATTTCATCCTTGTGATTAACATCAATCGATCCAGATGCCATAACACGAACTGGATTTGCAGCAGCAAATAGCCTCATCAAATCAAAGAAGTGGCAGCACTTCTCTACCAGTGTTCCGCCTGAGTTAATATTAAAACGGTTCCAATTGTTGACCTACATATAGCAAGGGGTAAGATGCTGAGAAATCTGTGAAATAGGTAAATGTAGGAAAACAGAAAAAGCTAGAAGTGCAAATGGGCTCTTAGCAAAGGGCCTAGGATTCAATTTTATATCTAATTTTCCGTCAGCAACAGGCTTGTGCCTCTTCATTTAGACATATATTTGCAGGTTTGCCGCACCCATTTAACCTTTAACTTGTCAAAGTGCAATCATCATTGGAGAACTAGTTGACAAACTGTTGAGAGTAAATAAGGGACTTTAGTCCCACATCGGTTAGATGTAATATGAAGAGGGGTTGGACCCTCTATAAGTAGTAGGCAGTAGCCCTCAATAAAATTATCTGAGATATTAGACTCATTTCAACTTGGTATCAGAGCCAGGTTACCCTAGCCCCCCCCCCTCCTCTCCCTCTCTCTCCCTAACCCTAGCCGTCGCCTCTCCAGCGCCGCAACCCCGCCCCTCCTGCTGCCTCCCGTCGACGCCGTCTCCCGCCTACCAGCGCCGCCCCTCCCACCCCTCTACCAGCGCCACCCCTTCCACCCCCCCAGCGCCGCCCCCCCCCTCCCAGCGCCGCCCCCCCACCCTCCCAGCGCCCCCCCCCCTTTTTTTCCTGCTGCTACAGCACCCTTTTTAGGGTTTTTCGCTGATCTGCAAAAAAAAAATAATAAAAAATTAAAAAAAAAAATTAAAAAAAACAGATTTCTTCTCTTTAGAAGATTTCTGTAGTTGCCTCGAGAATCAGAGTTCTTTCTCTTTAGAAGATCTCTATACTCAGATTTTTTTTTTGCGAAGATTTCTGATTGTTGCCTTCGAAAATTAGCACCTTCTTTTTAGAAGCTCTACTACGAATACGAAATCTCTTTAGATCTTCGTATCTCAGAAACGTTGTCTTTACAATCGTTTCTGCACGGCTGGTATACCTCTGGTTTGTCTCATGCAAGGAGGCACAACTACGTTGGTTATACTTGAGCCGTCCGAACGCGTTATCATGACGCGGTTCTAGTTGGTCGTCTAAACTACGACATATCAGTGAGGGATCTAGTTTTGTTGTTTTCCCCCGATAGCTGACTAAGACGAAGACGACTCAAAAGAAGACGACTCCGGAAACAACAACACCTCACTGATTGCGGTTGCAGAAGTCATGGATTCCATCTATGGAAAGTTGACAGCAGAAGAAATGAAGGCCCTGGTCGAGGATCTCCTGACCAAGAGATTACCGGAGGCAACCCCACGCGTGACCCATACTGATGTGGATCCGTCACCGTACAAAATGGGGAAGTTGGACAAGCTGGAGACGAAGTTGGAAGGTACGACCAACTACTTGAAATGGTCGCGGCAGGCGATGCGGACGCTGAAGGGACGTGGCTTGGTTGGTTATGTAGATGGCCACACCAAGGTCCCTGTCGATCACTCCTCGAAGGAGTTTGCTGTATGGGACATTGTCAACAATGTCGTGGCTGGTTGGTTGACAGCCTCTTTGACCGACCAAGTGTCGGGTAACGTTGAAGCAATGGAGGGAGCTGCTGATATCTGGAGAACGTTGAAAGACATGTACTCCGGTTCGGGTAACCCCATGCGAGTCTTCCAACTGCAGGATGAGCTCGATAGGGTAATCCAAGACGATCGTACCATCTCTGAGTATGCTGCCTTGTTGAAGAAGTACTGGTCTGATCTTGACCATTATGATCCTCTTGGCATGGAGGATGCTCAGGTCGAACTGACTTTTGCAAAATATTTTCAGAAATTTATGGATTATATCTCGCGGCAACGGATGATGAAGTTTTTGAAGGGGCTCAATCCAGCGTTTGAGCAACGGTGGAATGTACTTCTTGCACAACCGACGCTGCCGACATTAGAAGACGCCATAGCTGCCATGGCACAAGAAGAAGCACGGTTGAAGCTGATGCCTACCAAGGGTATCTCACAGGGGGATCAGGCCGGAGTTGACACATCTGCTCTTGCCACTTTCACACAGCCTCCTTCTACGGGAGGCGTTTGTCACAACTGTGGTGACACAGGGCATTACATCCGTTTTTGCCCAAAACCGACACGAACTCCCTCGAATGGTCGGGGTCGTGGTCGCGGTGGACGACGAGGTGGTCGAGACAGCTACGGTGGTAGAAGGGGCACTTACTCTGGAGGCAACAAGGCGGATCTGGCGGATGAAGGTGGGGACAATCAGCTGGCAGACATCACTCCATTTGAGAGAAAAGTTATCGAGAAGATGCGCAGCTCAACGCTTGGTTCTGGTGAAAGACAAGTCATTCCTGGGGCGCCGTCCACTACAGGAGATTACTGCACTTACTTCTCCCAAACCAGTGCCGGTATACCTCCGCGTGCTCTTGCATCTGTCTCTCAGCCAGCTTGGATTATGGACTCTGGGACATCTTGCCATGTCACGGGGTCCCGAGGAGAGTTCCGGGAATACTCTCCTCTAACGCCGCCAGAAAGCATTCAGACTGCTGATGGTACTTCCAGGCCTGTTACGGGTAAAGGCACTGTTGATTGCACTCCTTCCATCACTCTATCTAATGTCTTACATGCTCCTTTCTTTCCTGTCAATCTTATTTCCATTAGCGTCATTTTCCTTGATCTAAACTGTATTGTTTCCTTTGATATTCCTAAGGTAACTTTTCAGGAGAAGGGAACGGGGAGACGACTAGGCACTGACACATGGCATAAGGGTCTATGGTACTTGGACAGGAACGGTCTGGATAGAGCACTGGCATCTTTGGTTGCAGACGCCCAACCGGAAGTCCGAAGTCGAAGTGTCGAAGCCGAGCTGCTGCTCCATCATCAGCGTGTAGGACATTCTTCTTTTTCCGTTATTAGTCGACTGTATCCGTCATTATATCAAAAAGCAAATAAAGAGTTGTTAGTTTGTGATGCTTGTGAGTTGGAGAAACATACCAGAAGCTCCTATGTGCATTCTGGACATCGATGTTCTGCTGCTTTTGATATGATTCATTCCGATGTGTGGGACCCTTGTCCTACAAACGGTGTTAACGGTTATAGATGGTTTGTTACTTTTATTGACTGTTCTACCAGTGTAACGTGGGTCTACCTGCTGAAGAATAAAAGTGATGTTTTTGAGGCATTTCAAAGCTTCCATCAAAGGGTGAAGACAGTATAATGCTCGTGTTAAGTGTTTTCCGTCGGATAATGGGACGGAATATACCCATAAGAGGTTTGCTGCGTATTTATCCTCTCATGGTATACTACATCAAACCTCTTGTGCATATACACCGGCTCAAAATGGTGTTGCCGAACGAAAAAATAGGCACCTGCTGGAGGTAGCTCGGACGATGATGCTGGCTATGAATGTCCCTAAATTTTTGTGGGGACAGGCTGTCTTGACAGCCTCTTATCTCATCAACAGGATGCCCTCTCAATTACTGGACTGGAAGACGCCTTTGGAAATGCTCACGGGGACAACTGCGTACACCGTTCCTCCGAAAGTATTTGGTTGCGTATGCTTCGTCCACGATAACAGGCCTGGTGTTGGTAAGCTGGATCCTCGAGCACTTAAGTGTGTCTTTGTTGGGTACACCGGAACACAGAAGGGTTACGTCTGCTGGAGCCCGGTTGAACGGAAGCTGTTTGTAAGCATGGACGTTACATTCAGAGAGCTGGAACCTTATTATGGTTCGGACGAAGGTCCTGCATTTGGTAACACGCCTCACACAGCGGGTGTTAGACGTGAGGGGGAGGTAGTACGCCCAAACGTAGTTGTCGGATCGGTACCTTGTCCTGTCGTGACAAACTGGCAGAAAGGGGGAGAAAGCATCAATGATACTGATATGGAGGATGAAGAAGACAATACGTACATTTCGCAGGGGGAGAAGCAGACAAGGGAAAAGGAGCTCCAAGTTTACAGAAGAAGACAGCAGAGGTCCAGTACTGTGACGTACCCTGTGTAGTGTCCCGTCCCGCAAAGTCAATCGGAGGAATCGAAACGCCGACGGCGTTCGGACTTAGCCTTGCAACGGCTTGCTCGAAGACATCGCTCAGGTGGGGTAGTTTCGGTGAACTCTCCTCATCTTTGCCTTCACATAATAAATCGTGTTTTCAACTTGCACAAGTTAGGCTTGATAATAAAAGCTACGCATCCACATAGCTAAGGGAATAATTCCGACGGTTTGAAATGAGTTAGAACATGGAAAACGTCCCACGATCGGCTTAGAGTTGGTGCACGGCGTGCTTTGAAAATGACACTCGATCCTTCGTCCCGTGGCTTGGGAGAAGGAAAGTTGGTCTTCGGTGCAAAAGCTGAGAGTTAGCCTAAGTCATAGGCGTCGCCCGCACAAATGCTTGTTAAAGCATGCACGGTCCTGTCCCGCAAGGCTTGGCATGGCCTTTGCTCGTCCCTTGGGTTAAGTTGTAGGCTTGAGTGAGTTAGGCAAAGTTATGCCGGTCGACCTAAGTTATTCTACGTACTGTCCCGCTCATTCTGCGGTTGTCAAGATAAATAGTCCCACGACCCCAAGGCCCATCATATGAAGTATGACTTGGGCGACAGCGTTGCGTAGAACACGAGTCGGTTTAGAGGCACGAGCCACGGTTGGTTCAAGTTAAGTTGGAAGGCTATGCAGTAGCCGTTCCCTGAGTTCTAAAAATGTTAAGTCCAAGCGATGGTTAGTCGCCGAGAGAAAATATGTCGGGACTGTGGTTCAGTCGCCGAGGCAACCCTGGTTTGGGCTCTGCGAATGAAGTGTGAAAAGTGGAAAGAGTAAAGCAAAGGTACTGTGATAATAATGAGACCATGCATTACGTTAAGTCTAGAAGTTAGCGTAGGCGCGTGGTCATGGACAACTTGTCGACAAGGGCGATGGTTCTTCGGATCGGAAACCTTGGGCCAGGGACCGATCCGGCCTAGGAAGAACAAAATTATAGCCGAGCTGGGTATGAAGCAACCGGTATGTCGGGGACTTGCATCGAGGATCGCAACCGGCGGTGCAAGGGTCCCGAGTACCAGGCTATGTCCACTATGGCTAGTCAATGCCAGTGACCTTTCATATAGATGTGTCGGCACGGGCGGCAATCCGCGTGCGTGCCTTTGGATTGAGTTGAGTTAAAAGTGTGTGAAGTTAGTGAACACAATGTCTGGGCCTAAGATTTGGCTACAGCGAGAAGGCGGCGTGCTTCGGCACTAGATGTGGCGTCGAGTGTTAAGTTGATGGCATAGAGTTGCATGAGTTAGGCTGGAGCTATTGCGAGTTAAGTCAAAAAGGGCCGTAGGGCAAGTTGTGTGAAGTTACTTGAGTTATTGGGCACGGCCTCGAAATATGAGGCACGGCCGCGTGGTCATAATACAAGTGTAGGCGAGATTAAGCAAGGAGGCACTGCCTCGGAGATATTGAAGCACGGATCGAGTTATGGCACGACCGAGTCGTTACGTCCCAGAGTTTGGCACAAAAGATAAGTATAAGTCAGTGCGTCGACAGTGCAAGCACGAGAAAGGTCTAGAGGCAAGGAAATGGAGTCCTTCGTGTAGTTGCGTCTCTGATTATGGCCGTAAGACAAACACGACTTGATAGGTTAACGTTGTTGGCACAAGGAGTGGTCTAGGCACAAAAGTATGAGTTAACGTTGACATTGCTAGCACGGGATGGTTCCGATACACAAGTTGCGCTAAGGCGCCGGTCCTAAAATTGATCCTAAGGCAAGAATAGAAAGACAATCGAAAATGGTTTATGTTGCACAAAGTAAATGAAACGTGTAGGTTTTGTATGGGTGGGCGAGAAGCTCACTCCACCAGTACAGTGGTACTGACACCCACACAGTGTTTCATGTGCAGGCACAGGTAGAAGCTCGTGGCGCGGAGCTCGCTTGGATGCGTCGAGGCACGGAGTTCCTTGGCGATTCGAAGCTTGCGGCCGCGGTGATTGAAGACTTATACAGGACATAATGTATGGACATCGCCTTCCGAAGCTTCCGCTGGATTCAAGCATTGTATCGAGAGATGAGAGAGAGCAGAGTGACTTGTAAATGAGAGAAAAGTGAGCACGAGAGACATTGTAATTTGGCCTTGCGCCCACAAATGTAATCTTGTATTCAATATCAATAAAGAGATTCTTTTGAATCATTTGAGTTCATGTGTTCTTCTTTAAATTCTGCTGCAATGTATTCAATGTTTCTGCTTGGGACTTCTGTGCGACGACCCCGTCGCCGCCGATGCAATCGGCCGTTATGGAATTGCCTTGCACGAGTGCAATCTAGGCTCGTGCGGCATCACGCCTTAGCGAGGACGATCGCTCCTACGGGAGCGGGGCGTGACACCCTGTGCCTATAGTGCCAAGTCCCTCATCTACTCCTGTCCCGACTCCTGAAGATGTTACTCCCGCACCGGATCGCTCGGATTCGGAAGCGGATCTCTCCGATTCGGATGGTATGCTTTCTCCACCACCCATTGCTCCCTTAAGGAGGTCTTCTCGCATTAATGCGGGAAAGGCTCCTATTCGTTATAAAGATTATGAACATGATATCGCCAACTACCTATCTTATTCTAATATTTCTCCGACTTATCAAACATTCCTCACTTCGTTAGACTCCACTTCTTTACCTAAGAATTGGCAGGAAGCAAAGAAGGACCCAAGATGGAAAGCCGCAATGATGGAAGAACTTGGGGCACTAGAAAAATAAGACATGGGAGCTGGTGCCATTACCTGAAGGGAAGAAAGCTGTGGGATGCAAATGGGTTTACACAGTGAAGGAGACACCAGAAGGAAAAGTTGAGCGGTACAAGGCGAGACTGGTTGCAAAAGGCTATACCCAGACATATGGCATCGACTATGATGAGACTTTTGCCCTAGTAGCGAAGATGAGTACCGTAAGAACGCTGGTCTCCATTGCAGCAAACTATGGGTGGAACTACACCAGTTAGACGTAAAGAACGCATTTCTTCATGGAGACCTACAAGAAGAAGTATACATGGAGACTCCTCCGGGGTGCTACTCTGTGTCAGATTCAGGTGAAGGAACGTCACATGGAAAAGTGTGCAAACTGAAGAAGTTGTACGGGCTGAAGCAATCTCCTCGAGCCTGGTTTGACAGATTCAGAAGGGCTGTCACTGGCATGGGGTACCATCAGACAAATGCAGATCATACTGTCTTCCTCCAGCATGCAAGGGGCCACATTACTATACTTGCTGTATATGTAGATGATATAGTGATCACAAGTGACGATGTAGTTGAGATCACTAAGCTGAAGACGAAACTCGCCAAAGAGTTTGAGGTGAAGGACCTGGGAGAGATGAGATACTTTTTGGGTATCGAGGTGTGTGATGGTGAACAAGAAATTGTTCTCTCACAAAGGAAATATGCACTAGATCTGCTGAAGGAGACAGGAATGCTGGGATGCCGAGCAGCAGTCACTCCAATTGACCAGAAGTGCAAGATGGGAGCAGAAGCAGGAGAGCCTGTTAATCACGAAAGGTATCAAAGGCTAGTAGGCAGACTGATTTATCTAGGGCATACTCGCCCTGATATCTCATTTGCAGTAAGTGTTGTAAGCCGCTATATGCATGATCCAAGAACGGATCATATGGATGCAGTATTTCAGATCCTAAGATATCTGAAAGGGACGCCGGGAAAAGGACTGTGGTTCAAGAAGAATGGATGCACAGATGTTGAGGGATACTGCGATGCAGACTGGGCAAGCTGCATAGACGATAGAAGGTCTACCACAGGGTACTGTATTTTTGTAGGAGGAAACCTGGTTTCATGGAGAAGCAAGAAACAGTCAGTGGTAGCACGGTCGACAGCTGAAGCAGAATACAGAGCAATGGCTCTAGGAGTATCAGAATTGCTATGGGTAAAGGCGCTGCTGACAGAGTTGAAGCTAGACAAGGGGACACCATTGCGCCTTCTGAGCGATAGTCAAGCTGCGATAAGTATAGCGAACAATCCGGTTCAACACGACAGAACGAAGCACATCGAGATCGATCGATTCTTCATCAAGGAAAAGCTGGAACAAGGGATACTGAAGATTGATTATGTTCGCTCAGAAGAACAAGTGGCAGACTGTCTGACTAAGGGTCTTAGTTCATTGAGTCTGTCAAAGCTATGTAACAAGATGGGGATGATTAATATCTATCGCCCATCTTGAGGGGGAGTGTTGAGAGTAAATAAGGGACTTTAGTCCCACATCGGTTAGATGTAATATGAAGAGGGGTTGGACCCTCTATAAGTAGTAGGCAGTAGCCCTCAATAAAATTATCTGAGATATTAGACTCATTTCAACTCAAACTAATTATAAGCTCGGCAAAAAAGAAACAGTATTTAGTTTCAAATCTGGGCCTTCAGACCAAATAGAATCGAGGTTTCTGATGGGTTGACCTTCAATCAGGCTTCATTTACATATTGCATCATTGAACATTCAAGACATAATATTCCCTCAGGCTCTATGTGAAAAGGAAAATAGTCCCATACGAGGCTCAGCTAGACCTCCAAACCCCAGACTTATACAATAAATCACCTATTAAATATTGCAGAAGCACAGATTGTGTGAAGGGATCACAGAGCTTCTTGTACCTTGACCAGAAAAGGAAATCGATGTTCACGTATTGCCACCATTTTGACTTGTCCAAGTATGCCACTTCGAACTACCTCAGTTAGTTTAGCTACAGGAGGCATGTACCTGTATTCCAGTCCAACTTGCACCAGTATGTCAGGACGCCTCCTAGCGGCCTCTATGACCTATAATAGAGGAGCTGAAATTAACGTTAACTGGCAGAAAGATTAATTCACCTAGGCATGTTAGATAGTACATTACAATGTCCTGAAGAAGCCAACTTGTATCGAATAAAATCTATAAAATCATAAAAATCATAATATAGATTTGTAAACTACTTCTTCATCCTTGGATTATTCTTTAGTATGTCTGGAAATCCAACTGTTAGGTAACAAGAAAAATGGCTTTAAGTGTCAGCTATCATAATCATAACAAGGTAAGATATGAACCCTACTTACAACCTAGGAAACATGGACACTCCAAATTGGTGCCATGTTGTATCGTGTTTGTGCTGGATATGTATCGCATATAACACAAACACTCCACGATACACTTGGACATGCCAAAATCAAAGACATGCCCATGTCACTGTGTCTTTATCATGGAGTATCCTATACATATCCGTGCAAATAGCATAGAAGACATGGTAGGATCCATAACAAATTGAATTGAGAACGAACGGTTTCACTTTCTTTCCTTCAAGACACGACCTTATGAAAACAAAACTAGAACAGGAAAAAATTCCGACAATTCTGACCTTTCTGCAGTCCTGAACAGTGGTGCACAAGGGCTTCTCAACCAATATGTGATGGGGTTTAGGATGCTTTATAATATCCATAAGGATCTCAAAATGAGTCATGTTGGGAGAAGATATGACCACCACGTCGCACAGTCCACTATTGAGTAGCTCATGATGTCCCGAAAATACCTGAAAAGGTTCCAACATTCAAGAGAATTCATGTCAAGGAAAGCAATGCTCTATGCCATTAATGCGCATTGTATAAAACCACCAAGCACGCCTAATCTGCAGATAAATAATAAAGCACGATTCCAATTTAAAAATTCTACAGAGCGGAAGCTGGGTTAGAACAAACATAATAATTTTTTTCTTTGTAACTAAATACTTAAAAGTGATCCCACTGAAGAGAGGAATTTGTGTACGGATGAATCAGGCATCTATACATGTGCATCTGCTTCTATTTAGCATATTCAGATATGAGCAACGTACACGTGTGCAATATGTATTTGGTAAAACTAACACGTACACAGATAGGATTTCGATCCTCTCTTTGGAAAAGATGCGAACTCTTGTCAAGTATATAGGGTTACAATAAATTAAGAATATAGAGATCAATATGTGTGGGCTTTATATGAATTATATAGGGTTACAAGAAAATTAACACATTTTGGGGAATCATAATATCTTCAATTTTCCCAATATCCCCATAACCAATAGTAGAACAATTAATTCATCAATAAAGTGAGATACTGAACAGCTAATAAACATTCCGCAAGATAGCAATTCCAACCACAAATAAAATTCTAAATCGATAAAAAATTGAAATCGACTAGAGTTCTTGGATTAGGTAGATCTATAGGTAACTCACCAGTCACCACACAAAGAGCAACTAGAAAATTGTTGAATCGAGTATGAACTACTCAAGAACACTTATAAGAGAGGAACAACCCCCCCCCCCCCCCCCCCCCCCCCCCCCCTTCTCAAGGAAGCCAACGAAACCCGAAGGCGAAGTGACTGGTTGCTAGAACATCTAAGTGGGATTCCAGTCCAGATTATGATATATTTGTTCTTTCACTCCTTGCGTTCAGGCATGGCATGGGTGCTAAAATCTTGTCTGAATTCGTCCTAGTTGAAATTCAATGCTAAGTTCCAGAACACCAACACTGATCCAAGTCACTGACGGAGTGCAAGCGGTTGGCTCAAGGACATGCACGCGAGGAACGATCACATCCAGCACCTACAATACGATTGTACTTGCACCTAAAAATGAGGGAGAGCCTCTCCATAATACACGATGGTGGCAACATGTCAAAGTCCCTGCCAGTATATCATTCTTATATTGCACCCCCACATCTCGAAGGACTATTTTGGGCAGAGAGCTGGATTCACGCAGCGGTAACATATTCAAACTCTAGAGGATTTTATATTCATATTATTCTAACATGCAATGGTAGACCGAAAATCTACATTCAAACCGATAATATCCGAAATTTCGGATATGGTTACGGATAGACTTACCGGATATTTATTGGATATCGGATGCAGATACGAGAAGTGTTTATCCGGTCCGTTAACATTCGACCCGATAATAAGATAATTAAATATATACAATATATTTTAATTATAAATATGAACGGTGTAGATTATATTTGATAGAATCACAAAGGGACTAAATGAGACTCTAAAATCATAAAACTAAAAGGGACTCCCTCTCTCTACAGAGGCACAAGCCGTTCGGATCTTCATTCTAGGTATATTTTTCTTCTCCGATTCTCTCTCTCTCTCTCATTTTGATTTTTGAACTTGATATGATGTTTTTTTTTTCTATTTATGTTTGATTACTTTCATACTTCATTATTCATTTTTTTGGGAATGTGTGGTTTATTGTTCGGATATTACCCGATATCCGTTACAATTATCGATAATCGATAATGGATACGGGAGCCAAAACTCTCATCCGATCGGATATCGGATGGTTATCGGGTGTATCCGATAGCTATCGGTTCGGATGTAGTAATGCCAACACCCGACCGATAAGCTACCATTGACAGGTGTAAACATGCTGCATACATCTTGACCCTCCTCTGGACCCTCCATAATAAAGGGACAACCCTACAAGTGATTCAAGTGAAGCTGAGCCCTCCCTTCTTTAGATATAATTACCGAAAACGTCAAACTAGTTAGAGGATTCAGACCCATTTCATGTCTCCTCGGTGATTTTTTTTTTCTTTCTTTTTTAAAGAAACGGTGGGACCCAACAAGCTATTAGGAGGGACAGAGAATGGAAACTGATTATATGTGTTTGACATCAAACAGAGGATGAACTATGTATCCATTTTTGTACATGTATGATGAATTTGAATACAGTTATATAGAGAAATGAAGATAATCAAGAAAATGATTGATTGATTATAAGAAATATATATAGACACACAGACACACACACCTGGAGTGGTGGGGAGGAGGAGTTGATGGAGAGGGAGAGTTGTTGTGCTTGCTGGCGGGAGGTGGGGTGGGGGTCGGCGACGCAGGTGAGGACGGCCCCCTCGGAGCGGAGGTGGGAGAGGTTGAGCATGTGCTCGCGCCCCATCATCCCCGCGCCGATCACTCCGTACCTAGTGATCGCCATAGCTTCACCACCACCACGACTTGTTCAACAACAGGGCTTCTTCTCTGCCAACTCTCTAATCACTTGTTATTTTCTGATTGGGTTGATGATGATGGTTTTTATTTTATTTTTTTGTTCCTGTAACAGGAAGGTATTGTTTACTTACTAAACGTTTAAGAATCTAGACCCATTCGTAGGTATATTCATGCGACTGTTTTAGGCTTTTAGCGCATCAGCGTCCGACATTTGCTCGCACTCTGTCTCTGGTCCCGGGAGAGAGAGAAGACTATTCTATTCATATTTATGCCTTCGTATTCCTCGTTTTATAGAAACTCTATTATTTTCAGATTTTTTTTCATTCTTTTTCCTCTTTTGAGGGACAACAAAATAACTATTTAAAATATATCTACCATCATAAAGAAAACGGCTCAGAAAATAGTATAGAAAAAAATAATTTCAGAAACTAACTTATAGTTGTATCTATATCCTCAAATAGTTTTAAAAATATCGAAAATTATAATTTCAAAACTAACTTTCAATCGTAAAAAATAATCTACTACTATCTTAATTATCTAATATTATCTTTACTATCATAAAACGGTTTCAAAACAACTCAAAGATGAGTCTAAATCGTATCTATATCCTAAAATAATTAAGGAAAAAATGTCAAAAAGGTATTCCAAAACTAACTTTTAATCTTAATTAAAATTTTGTCTAAATGAATCATCATAATTAAAAATTAAAAAAAATCTAAGTAATAGCTAAACAATCTGATATTATCTAACTATATATTTATAACAAATTCACAAATTCTAATTAAAATAAATTATAGACATATCTATAGCAAATCTTAATTAAAATACAAACATATATATAATAAATCTTAATTTAAATATTTGAATTATTTTCAACAATAAGGAGGAAAACTTGACTGGGATTGGAATATATTGATTCCACTTCTTCCTCAATCAACCATTCGCAAACTACGGAGTGTATTTGTTTACTCTGCTATGGATAACCATGATAGAATGATATGGAAGTTTTCGGATCATGGTAATTTGACTGTGGCATCAGCATACACTGGTATAGTTTTTCCTGATCTCCCTCTTTCTGAACGCGATCTTCATTGGGGAACAATGTGTGTGTGTGTGTGTGTGTGTGTGTGTGTGTGGGCGTGGGGGGGGGGGGGGGGGGGGGGGGGGGGGGAGGGGGGGGGGGGAGGATATCACATCAATTTACTAGTAAATATAAGTGGATTAAATTCGAATTATAGATTTTGAAGTTTATACTTAGTCCATGGATGTTTACAATGAGAATTTTAATTGTTTTTGTTAGTGAAGAAATGTGTGGATTTGAATTTTGGGATCCTATATAATCTTGGTAACATATGACTTGTTCTAAAATATTGTATGACTTTATTTTTCTTGTACATCCATCTCAAAGAAACCAAATCTCAATAAAAGTCTTAGCTACATATGAATTTTTTTCTTTTCTCCTGTACATCCCTTAACCATATCAAAGAGGCCAAATCTCAAGAAAAGTCTTGCCTATGACTTTCTTTTCTTTTCTCTTGTAGATACCAAATTTATGTAACTACATATAAATATACAAATATTAGTTGCGGGTAAAATTATCATTTAAACTTGGAAACTGTCAAGAAAGCTTTTATAATGTCAACCGATTTGTATAGTATGTTACCAAACTTATTCTTAATTTATAAGGAAAACTATAAATTCAATTTTTAAAAACCTTAATAAATTAAAGATAGTTTTGGCAAGCAATTTTAAAAATTCAAGAACATTGTAAAAGACAATTCGCTTAGACTTTTATTTAGAAATTGAATCCATTATTGAAAGACGTGTAATAAGTAACAATGCATTAACAAGTGTCCACTCGTTTACAAAATCCTAAAAGTTTTTCTTTTTTAAGAAAATAGTGAAACCGAAATGAAGCAAATATAGAAATTAATACACCCTTAATATATTACTACATTTCCTATTTCCATTCATTAAAATGGACTGAAAATATTTTTGAGTCTCAGATATAATGAATCTATTCTTTTGTTTTTCTGTAAGATTTTTTTTTACAAATAAGAACCTCTTTCATAGATGACACATACTAAACCAAAAAGATTCATGTAAGGGTGCGTTTGGTATAAGAATTTTTTTTATTTCCGGATAAATTTAGAGTTGAAACTTATTACATGTTTGTTTTGGGTCATAAAATTATATATGAAAATTTTGAATGCCCGAAAAAGGTTGAGTCTGGGTTGAAGCCATGAGTATATTGATTATTTTTTAGAAATATTTTTTGTTTTCCCTTTTTTAAGGTTTTATTCGTTTTTTTTCTTCTTTTTTTCTTTTTCAACAAAAATAGTTTTTCTTCTTCTTTTTCCTTTTTTTTTTCATTTGTTTTAACCTTATTTTCTTTTTTAATTTGTTTTTAGATTTTTTCGATTCCTTTAAAAAAATTAATTTTTTTCTATTTTTCCTTTTTTTAAAAAAAATCTTTTTTCGTTTTTTTTCCTTTCTATTTTTTTTATTTTTCATCTTTTTCGTTTTAAGACATAATTGTTCTTTTTGGGTTGGGTTTGTTTCATGTCAAGGTGGGGATTGGATTAGGTAGGTTCAGTATGGATTGGGCCGTATAGTCTATAAGTAAAAAATATTATTTCAATAGAATCTCATCCATGTTCTGTTGAATATTAACATAACACCTTAACAAACTATGATATTAAAAGTCAAAAAACGAAAAGTATAAACTAATAAATATATTTAATCATCAATCAAAAATGTGTTATTGTTTTACATGAATTGCATATTTTAGAGAATATTTATATATTCATCAAACATGGGAATATAATTTCAGCATAAATTTAATTGTAGGATATTTGATTTTCGAAATTGCAGAATACAAAATTATACACAAGAAAATACTATTTGAAGAGTAGCTTTAAAGAATATCCTTAGAGAATATCCAAAAGAACGCAAGGACTTTGTACAAAAAGTGAGTTGATTTTGTTAAATACTCACCTTCAGTTTATGGTTCCAATACAAAAACATAGATAATGCAAACAGAAAATGCTTCTGTGTTAGCTTGAGTGGGACCTAAATCATGGTAGGCAAGTATTAAGACAAGATCACCAAATGAATATCAGTGGATGATCAAGCTGACCTATGGGAAAGATCAGTTGAAGTAGCTAAAGATGCTTATAAATATAGAAAACCTGGAAACATATTTTTCTGAACTGGTGACCACCAACTCTTGCAATTCTGCAACATTAAATGATAGTTCATGGTAGGCAAGTATAAGACGAGTTCACCAAATGAATCTCAGTGAACAATCATGCTTGACCTCTGGGAAAGATTTGAGTTAAAGTAGATAAAGATGCAATAAATATAGAAATCTAGGACACATATTTTCCTAAACTGGTGTCTGATGGCCAGTAACTCTTTCAATACTGAAACATAAAATGACAGTTGAAACACTACTCCATTGCACCACCATTGCAGTGCACTGGAAAACATACGCATCAACAGTATTAAAGACCATGACAAAGTCTGTGAAGTTTAAAGTGAAACAGGTCTGAACTAAATGAGTGGCAGATGAATAAATCATCAAAAACAACCGACTCAACGACCAGAAACTCAACGGTATCGGCGGAGGGACTTGGTCTGGTTTCTCTTCCAGGTTGCCCTGCGTGAAGGCCTGTTCTTGTGGTAGAGGTGTCCTTTCCCGCGGAGACCCCTGTACTTCTTGCCAGCAGAAGTGAGCCCACGAAGCTCCCTGTGCTTGTGGACACCCTTGCAGATCCAGTTGATCCTGGGGTCATTGCGGATCGCATTATGAGCAGCATCAACAAGGATGACCTCAAAGTACTTGTAGGTCGAATCCTGCAAGATACAAACATGACTGAGATACAGACTATAAAAAAAATGATCAGCATGAGGAACATTACACCATAACATTTAAGCTTCAAAAGTGTTTTGAATTTGTTTACCTCATTGAGCCAGTATGAGTTGAGCACCTTCAGCCCACCCAGCTTCCGGCCAGCCCTCTCCTCAGCAACAGACCTCTTGTTCCTCTGGAACTTGAGTTGGGTGATACCTTGGTTCTTGGGCTTCCCATATACAATACCCTTGGGAACTGGCCTCTTCCGGCCTCCACGTCTAACACGAACACGATAGACCACGTATCCCTGATGAAAATAATTTGATTAATTTAAGGCTACCCGTTCACAAATTTGCAAAATCATGCCTTCAAATCCATCAATAGTTTATAATGTATGACCAAATAGTATATATGTAACAAGAATTTACCAGATATGTTACAAGAGCAAGCAACATATACACCCCCATACAACCCCGTGTTATGAAAACAAAAACTTAAACTAAAAGAAGCGCTCATCTCTTTGATAAACATTATAAGGGCAAAGGATTGACAGGGCTAATTGCTAAAAATATCACAATTTAGACACCATATCATTAGAAAACAGACAGTTGTGATTGTTTGTATATAGCCATTGTCCAAAGATAACAGCACCTAAAACATACCCAATGTAGTTCCTTTCCGGGTCAAGCCTCCCCTCAATGAACAACAATATTAGGTGAGCAGGAAGACATCACTCAACTTTAGAAGCATAATTAACACAATTGCCTCAAAGGACGCACGATATGCAACTCCACTTTAAAGTAAAATAGCACACAACTTGGAAATGTAGTTCGTAACTAATACTATGTAATATTATTTAATCGAGTTAAAGATCTAGCAACTAGACAAGTTGACTCTACAAGTGTGAAGGCAAGCACGGGGCATGGTTGTCTGGAGGGATAAGTTTGATTCGGTTAAATAGGAACCCCATTTGACAAGATCATATTGTTGCCACGGACTCCCATAGCCAGCAAAATACAATCATATATTGCAGTGAAGGTAGTCTTCCAAAGTTAAGAATTACATGTGGCAGTACAACTAAAATCTAAAAACATTTCCCACAACAAGCTTTGTCAAAATAATCTCATGGGGAAAAGAGATGATCGTGAGATGGAGGGCCTACAACAAGAAATCAAACCAGGTAGAAAAAAGTATTCACAAGTTGCCAAGAAAAGAGCTCCGAAACAGATGAAGGAAATGAACTGCTAAAAGATATTTCAGACAAGAAGTTATAAATGCTTAATAGCAGTAAAAAGGTTTTGTCATGCATTACTCAAAACAGCATGCCAATGTGTATTAGTAGGTCCATCCTCGAGTAAATAAACATCAGCAATATGATGTCATTGGACGCAAGAACCGCGGGATAAAGAACTAAACTGAAATACATTATTCTAATTGTACAAACACCAACAGTTGAAAAGCACCAAACTTGCCTAGGTATTTGGGAATAACATAGAGGGTTCATGTCAAAGATGAAACAGGTGGTTATAAAACCTTTGTCAACTCTTTTATGGAGCTTTACTATGAGCATAGAGGACCCATCCCAATTAGGAAGGCTTGGTCGATGATGATGACAGGACAATTGTGGTTTTGCCCCCCAAAACATTGGAATAGATATTAGACATCACTATTGCTACAAACAAAATGAATTAAATGTTAATGACTTTTCAATTTGAAAGACTTGGACAGAAGAAAGTTTCTACAAGTGAGCCACTGAACTACAGCATCTGCATAAATTTAAGGGCTTGCTAAAATAGTTATATTACAGTAGTCTACCTAGCTCAATCCAAATGTCAGCAGGTGAACCTGCTGAAGGAAAAGGGAACTCTCGGTCTTTGATCATTCAAATTCCAATATACTGTTATTTTTCTTTATAAATCGAAAGAGCAAAAGGTAGTCTAGTTGGTAAACTTGATAGACTAGTAATGAGAGGTTTAGAGTTCAATTCCTATACCCACACCACACTATAGGTGCTTTATAATCATTTTTTATATTTTCTTTTAAATCTATATTATAAATTTATAATCCCTAAATTTGTGGGGAGATGATGACCATAGAGAACAGTTCATTTGAGGTGGCTAACGTGGTTTCTAATCATTGTCTTCATATTTTTTACAATACGGCCCCTTGGAAATAATTCGGTCAGTTGAGATAATTATGGATCACAATACCATTTCAATTTCATTCCATTAGCTACAGATTAGTTAGGAAATTCTATCTAGTTAATTCTTTTTCTATGTTTTACCTTTATGAGATTAGAGTCTCTTCCAACTAACATGGAACCTGCTCAGTATCATTAACAAATTTATAAACCGACACATAAGGACATTGATTCCTAGTGCGATATAAGCACATATACTCAAAACAGTTATAGGTATTGGTATTCAGAAACTATCAAAATTGACTGGTTCTTAACCTCTGAAACATAAGGGAGTATGAAAACTCCAAAAATGTTGGCCATGTTGAACACATTGGATACTACCTGGACAGTCTAAAATACACTAAGGGTGTGTTTGATTGCAAGGTGGAAAATACGTAGAAAAGAAATTAATTCTATGGAATTATTTTCCTAGGAAAAAAATTCCATGGAATTTTAAAATTTTCCATGGAAAACTTAATTTGGTTGTTTGATTTTGATTGTCATTATTTTCCACGGAAAATAGCTATTTTCCATGGAAAGTGATATTTTCCTATGGGTTAGACAAGTTTCATTTTCCACCATTTTAGAAGAAAATATGGAAAATGATAGTTTTTTGGAAAATAATTCCACGGAAAATATAAGCTATCAAACACTACAATTGGTGGAAAATTTGAAGTGGAAATATTTCCCATGGAAAAAATGCCCAATCAAACACGGCCTAAGACAAACCAAAATAGGTGGCTAGATGCTGTGTTGCCGTGAACTTACAGTGCTGTGCTGTGTCCATTTCTTTGCAACTAGGCTTAAACCCTCAAAACCGACGAACCAATACTCATCGGAAGGGTCATAAACAGATATTGAAAAGAGTTTTAAACCTAGGTAATGTAAGCCAATTTAACATAATTTTTTATATTGATGACTTTCTAAGATTTGTCATCACAGTTTTCGAGAATTTTTAAGTTAATGCATTCACTCCTGGAAATAGATTATGCATCCGCCACTGCCTTAGTTGCAGGAACAATGAGTCTTACAGATACCGAGATCAATTTCAAAGCTTGTTCATTATTCATATATGTCACTTGGACACCTTATATAGAAGTAAAACACTGTTATGAAATATAAATAAGACTATGACATCTATTTGAAATTTGAATGTGGTCATAGACTATAATACTCGAATGGTGGATAAGAAATGAACGTAAAGTTTTTTTAAAAAAAAGTATGTGAGATACCAACTTGGTCGACATCCCTCAAAGCCCGTTCCAGGAATCTTGCATTATTAATATTACTAATTACATATGGACACGACTCATGACACGTTTATAGTTCATAAAAGTATCATTCTCGGCCTAGCCAAAAAAGATTATGTGTTCCCTAGTTAGATATTGTAATCATAACGAGGTCTAAAAGGTTATCAGGTGAAAGGTTTTAATCTTCCACCAGTTAGCAAACCTCATTCCTCAACAATTCCGGAAAATTTTGACAACCAAAGTTTGGGAGGCTTTCAGTATTTAAAACCAATGCTATCTACAGATAACACATCAAACCACATTTTTTTCGAAGTGAGCTTTAGTATCCAACTTATTGACCTTTGAGCGTAGAATTATCAAAACTATTTTGACTAAAACATGTTTTCTAAGACCGTATTACGTGGTTCTTGCCGATTCAACAAAACATCAACTGATCGCATGTTTTCAGTATTTCAAACATCCATCTAAATATACATCCTACTCCTAGCAAATAATCACAAGCAGAGATACTATACTTAACCATGAAGAATTTATCACAACATAACTTTTCAATGTAATTAAACTTGTATCAGGAACTCGAATCCATTTTATGTAACATCACAGATTGTACCAACAGGTAAAAACCCAACAGCCGAACTTGCATCAAGAATTATAAACTCTAAACAAGTAACAAACCCATCATTTTCCACATACCCATCAACACATTACATGTAGTTACAATAAAGATAAGTTTACACCCATCATTCATTGAACGCTCATGGCACAAACATGCAAATAAAAGTTGAGACATGTTATAAACCTCCAAACTTTAGGGAGGTTTCAGCATTGAAACCATATTCTATCTACCGCTGACAAGTCGAAACATTCAAAACACAACTTTTTTAGAGCATGCTTTAATATCCCACCGAATAAACCTTAGAGCATAGAAGATCAAAACCATTTCGACTATTAAACATGTTTTCTAAGACGAAATGCATGTGGTTCTTGATACCCGATTCAACAAACACTGGATAGTCGCATGTTTTCAGCATTTCCCACAACAAACTTTTTCGATGTAATTAGAACTATTATCACGAACTCAATAGCACTATCGAACTCAATACCACTACGCGGATCCATTTACCAGCAGATAAAACCCCACATGCGCCGAAGATACTAAAAAACCAAACAAACTCGTCATTCGCCCAGACCCATCACACAAACATCTCATCGGCACACTAAAGATACTTACGATCAACAAAAGTCCATACCAGTCGCTCCATGGACCGCTCACGGCACGAGTACCGCAACAAAACACTCACATTTAGATCGAAAAACTAAGCTAGGAAGGAATGCAACGATGGGAACATATCAAGAATGGCGCTTTATATTTATATATACCTGCTTGGCCTTGTAGCCGAGGCGACGGGCCTTGTCGGGTCGGGTCGGATGGGTGACCCGGACGATGGACGGGTGCTGGCGGTACTCCCAGCAGCGGACCCTCTGCAGGAACCTCATCACGTCCGATTGCTTCTTCCTCCATAGCTCCGAAACGTACTTGTACGCACCTAAAGCCCCATTAAAACAAAATCAAAACTTTCGTACCTAAAAAAAAAAAAAACCCCAAAATTTCACTTCTTACCAATAACATGGAAACCCTAATGAAAATTCAAAAGTTTTTGATATAATAATTAGAGTTGATGAGATCGGGGTTAGAATAGAGACTGACCCATTTGCGGAAGTGGTACGTTCTTCTTCTTCCTCCTCCGGCTTCCTTAGGGTTTGCTCGAGGAAAGAATGATATGAACTGGAGAGGAGCTATATAGTAAGAGAATTAGGGTTTTGGATTGGAGGAATGATGGGCCACGATTGTGATGCTGATCTGGGCTTGTCTGGTTTTTGTTGGGCCTGGTTCGGTGTCAGTTCGGTTTGAGGCAGTTGAACTGGTTGAGCCTGCGACGAGCTTTGCTATGCCTACAACCAAATTTTACAACTCCCCTACAACCGGACACGTGTCGGACTTTGATTGGAGGAGGAAAAAAAATGGTGGGGCCAGATGGAGCCCATGTAGCGGGGGGTGAGAGTGGTGGTGGGACCCGGTGGGATCCATGTGTAAGGGATGAGAGAGAGTAGTTGTAAGAAGGTTGTAAAAATTTGGTAGTAAACTTAGCATTTTTCTTTCCAATATAAGTAGAAGCATGAAGCAGCATCCGCTTTCAAAAATTTCCAAAAAATGAACTAGTTAAAAAACAAAAACAGATGGTCAATACCAAACCTAGCCTTATATCTTCTCTCATTAGTGGTCGATGTGACAGTTGTCATTTGGACTCTGACACCCAACTTGAATGGGCTTTTGGTTTATTTTTTAAAAGTAGACACGAATAGTTCTAAGCAGCTTGTTCAACTAAGGTTCCAATGCACTTATAATCGAAACTTATAACCAAATGTATATGTTTGACTATGTTCCACATGTCCAAACCGCTTAAGATGAGTTGTTCTCGTCTAGTTGTTAATCTTATGCCACATTTGGTTACCATAATTTGAGTATTGGGAAAGGAAAGTCATTCCTTTCATGTGTTTGGAAGCCAAAGAAAATAAGTTGAAAAGTAAAACGATTTTCAAATATTATAAAATATGGTGGAAAGTGGTTCTCCGACTCATTTAAGAAATTATTCCTCCCACTCTCATGCATTTATTATAAAAAGTTTTAACTAAAATATTCTTGCTAAAAAAAATTTATTGAAAATATAGTATTTCGATAAACAATTCGTCACATTTGCTTCGTGGAAAGGAAAGAAAATAAAATCCATTATTTGTTCTTTTATTTCCTTAGAGATATTACAACTTTTATCAATTTTTATTTTTGGTGTTTTTTTTTTTTTTGAAATCACACACACACACAATTGGGGGGCTCGAACCTTGCCGGCCCCTCCGGATGTCCGCTCTAATACCATTAGGCTAGAGAGCTCGGACTATTTTTGGTGTTTGAAAAGACCAAAAAAATATAGCCAGAATATATATATCTTCGAGCATAGATAGTGTAGCCTTAAACTTTCATGTAAGAAAAATGGGGAGGAAAACTACCTCCATTTCCTCTTCTTCATTTTTTTTTCTTTTATGCTCATTTTATTTTGCATCCAAACCCAACAAAAAAAGAGAGTGACTTTCTCCGTTAAGAATTTGTAACACCATGGTTTGATTATTTGATTTTATGAAAATATTTTATTGGATAAAACTTCCGTCTTTTTTTAAAAAAATTGGCACGGATTTGCCATCAAACATGAAGAACAAAACATTGAAACAAGACATAATCAACTTGCCATTGTTCTTGCAATCCAACATGCATCTCCACCATGCATGGCATCAAGAGAACATCGGCCATTCATTTCTTCCAAATCACCGACACCGACACGGACGCAGTTGTTGGTGTGTCTCACTGAACCAGGCTTCGAACGAGTATCCCTTCGAACGTGACCCCCGGTCCGAACGCCAGAACCAGTCCCCACTCCTCCCCTCCCTTCCCCTTCCTCCTCGTCGACCCGGGCGTCGATCACCTCGTGCGTGTCGGGCACGAACTCCTGCACCGCCGTGTCCAGCTCGAGGAACGCGCACTCCGATGCGTCCGGGTCCGCGTCATCTTGCCTACGAAATAGCGAGTTTGAACTGAATGTATATGTTGGCGCCAAATATAACTGTCATGATGTACTAACTAAGCGAAATGAACGCGAAAGAAAAAGGCAAATGTCAAAATTCTAACAGTTCTGTACATGTTCGGGACTGTCAAAATTTTATAATTTTTTTTATAATTCTGAGTATGCACGGAACTGCTAAAAATCGCTGATTACATAGGCGCTCTAGCTTCTCTTCCATGACGGGGTCATCGCAATTGGTGTCGCGGAGGTATCCCTCTACGAGGCGCTCCTGGAGGAGGTGCAGTCTGCTTGATGGATTAACGAAAACTTTTTCTCGTTGCTACTTACTTTGGCATTCAAACACAAAAAATAAATAAATTTTCTTTTCCCAATGTCGTGATTCTGCGAAACAAACATTGATTTCAAAGTCGAAGGAATGTCGATGCAGATAGAAACAATGTTTCAATTGTTCAGAACCAGCCTTGTTCCTAAATGGAACATTGAACATTAATTTACCAACCAAATAAGAAAGCATGTCCACATGAGAAACTCGAGAATGTCATTACAACTTTCAGATACACTGATGGGATCCTGATACAATTTCACTTCGTTGGCAACGTTTATTAGTGCCCGGTATTTAGAACTTTTCATATATAAAGCTGAGGGAAAGAGAGCAAGAAAATCCAAATCCAATCACAGTCTAGAAACTCTGAATCGCTGCTTGAGGACAGGCTTGATGTGTGCATCGTATCCTTCGGGGACGACCGAGTCATTGAGGGGGTCCTTCAACGCCGCCTCGTAGAGATGGGGGTAGACGTTTCCATCGTAGCGACCCAGAACCGATCCCAGGTAGTGGTCGGTGTAGTTGAATGCATCCACGAGTGCAATAGCATTCGGTCGGAGCTGCAGAACAACATCGTAAATAAACAGTTTGCATCCTTTATCGAGATCTCAGCTAGTGCATAAGGCCGTGCATACCTGGGAATACAGAGCACGGAGCTGGTCATTCGCGAGAGCGCCTTGATTTGGTGTGATGCAACCGGTCGAGAGGAAATCGCCAAGATGCTTGTGAAGAAGGGAAAGGGCGTAGATGTTGCAGAGGATTTGGAGCTGTTCTTTAACTCCTTGTCCATCTACGTCGCCTTGAACCTTTTCAATAAACCTGTGAAACCGTGCTAAATCCATTAGCTATTGAATATATCAAAGTGGTCAGGAATGGAGTTGATGTGTTTCTCAAAACCGAGCTAGCCAAATTTTGAAATCCTGTAAGTTTGATATGGCAGATTCATGTTCAATCCAGATTTCCATCTGAGTGCTTATACAGTTTAATGCCCAGATCAAGTTTCATCTCTTACAAGTTTCCTCAAGGATATGTCATATGTGCCATGAGGTGGTGTTGATATGGCTTAAAATAACAAACATGATGTTTACATGGTTTAAAATGAGTACCAAGTAATGCCTACTTGTTCTTGACATTAAGGGGGAGGATTATTCGGTTTTGGACCGAAAACTGAATTGAACCGAATAAGAGATTTGGCTCAGTTTGAAATTTTTTGGTTCAATTTCGGTTTTGAAAATACTAAAATCCTTTATCCGGTTTCGGTCCAAAACCGAAAACCAAATAAGACTTATGTAATTATGTAAATACTCTCATTTCTATACATATTTTATGATTAAAAATGTGCATATTTTGAAAACAACAATTCTATGTATGTATTTTGAAGCCCAACTTTGGTAATTTAACAACCGGTCCAACTTTGAAATACAACAAATATATGTATAAAAATTGTATTTTTTTAATATAATTTTAAAACAATCCCAACTTTGGGCATGATCCATTAAATAATAGAAATAGCCCAACCGAAAATGCAGAATCAACCGAATCGATTATATCGGTTCGGGTTCTGGTTCAGTTATGGCTAATTTTGGTTCGTTTTTGGTTTTGGATTTTTAGAATTTCGGTTTATACTATTTCGGTTCGGTTGAAACCGAATAAACCGACGCTCACCCCTACTTGACATGGGTTAAAATAATGGATGAAATGCTTACTTCGATACAATAATCAATTGGCAATGCGCTACTGCTGCCTCCACTAAGTCAGCCGAGAGCTCGGAGAAACCTAATTTGGAAAAAGGTTACTAAGTGAGAAAAAAATCATCACAAACCATCACTTTATAAATTTAAAGCAGGAGGGAATCAACAATTAGTGGGGGAAAAGTTGTGATATTAGAGAAACTACAAAGTCAACATTTGAGAAATGAAAAAGAACCTTCTTCCGGGCTTGATGCTTTGCCAATATTTTGAGCACAGCTTACAGCCATCCTGATGGCCCTGGCTTCAAAAGCCTCCAGTATAGCAGAAGGATTCAGCCAGTCCTCAGCTGCAAAAAGGACAAAAAATAATCATATTGCAAAGTTCTTTGTTTAACCACCCATGCATTAGGTTATTAGTATTCTTGTTCCTGACTGAAGCAATTATTTGACATAGGACACCTTGAAATAAAATGTACCTTTGCGAACATCGCTACGGCATTGCATAAGGTGTTCTACTCTACCCATATAAGCTGTGGTACCCAAAGGCTTCTTCCCAGAACCAAGCCGAGAAACAGTCTTCACAAGAAACCGTGCAACCTACAAAATTGGTGTCAGTATTGTGAACCAAATAAAGGATAGATGACTGTCCAAAGTTGTTTCAAAGAAACAAAAACTCCTTTCTTAGAACCCAGTGTAGAAAGAAATGAGTCTCAATTCATGATGGAACATACATAGGTTGTCAACTATTATAGCTAATAATCACCATGAAAATTATGCAACTTTTGAATAATGAGTCAAACTAAATATGCTCATGAGTGCTCTTTAAATTCACAAAGTCGATAACAGTAGACCATAAAAGAAAGGAAATAATTCACGAACCTGCAAAAGTAAAACAACGTTATCTCCTTCATAAGTGCAAGAAGGAACATATACAGCAAATAATTCAGGAAGTCCACTGCTACACAGATATCCATGACCACCACAAAGTTTTCTGCATTCTTCAATGCCATCCTACATAAGAAAGGTTGTGTTGCAGATCAACAACGGATACATATTACCAAAAGTAAACAGAGGGCTGCAAAAGGACGTATTAATCAATTTAAGGAAGATTTATGCATAGCAAGTAACAAGAAAAACTTATAGTTTGACATCAGTAGAAGAATTAAATAGCTTAAGATGACCATGGTTTCCTAATGAATTTCTTGAAGATGCTTCTTTGCTCTGGCATCCTTTTTGTGTGTGTGTTTTTTGTATACGCGCACACACACACTTAACAGATGGACAATGCCATTTCATGCATTGACTCCCACAAACTACAAGGACAGTTAGATAAGAATCTTTAAGGTACAAGAGTTTTGAGTTAAAATAGTGGGAAAAATCACCCCCCCCCCCCCCCCCCCCCCCCCCCCCCCAGTTAAATATGGTAATGAAGGAAACAAGTCCCAAGTAGCAAAAGGAGATATCGACAAGACACAATGAAAGATTAAAAGGGAAAAACAAAGGAAAAGAAAAAAATTGCATACCATTAACGACCTTACTTGAACAGGGCATACGATTTTTACTTCAAAGAATATTAACATCCTTAAGAAGCCATTTTCAAAAAAGCACTAACTAATGGCAAGTTTTAGCTCAGTTCAAGAAGAATCTTAGTGGGTAAAAGAATCCAAAGGCAAAAACTATAGATATACTTCACAGTTTACATACAGCTGTTATAGAGGTCGTCAAAGATTTTAAACCAGCAGTACACGCATGAGCCTCAGATAGTGTTGAAAAGTCACTAGCTTGTAGTCTCTGCATCACATCTGCATATAGCCATTTCAACCACTCGCCCACAAACCGAAAAGCATAGGCGGTGGCCAGCAAAGGGAAGAGCCTGTTTTGCTGAGTTTTATAGTCAATGACCTGCATAAGAGAGACCTCATAAGAAACAAAGATATGCATTCATGCATAAATGCGATGAAAATAAATGTACAATTACATTATACACTGAACCATAACCACAATCATCATATGCCTGAAAATAAATAGGTCATATTATAGACAACTCTAAACTGAGATGAGTTAGTGGAGATTAAATGTATAACTGGGCTGGACTTGGAATCTGCAAACATGCATGGAGGCTGACTCAGGCCTAGGAGGTCTGGATGGGCAGACTGGATCATTGCCAGCTCTAAAATCATAGGGGTCGTACAAAGTAAATATAGATAGTTATACTACATGTATAGATGTCATTTCTATAAAGCAGACCAGTCATGTCCAGACCAACAAATGGGCCCCAAAGAATAGAGTAAATACTCGATAGTATACAAGTAAGATGAACACAATTGCTCTTTGCCAATACAAAAAGAGTTATTTTTCCTACACTTCTTCCTTCATGTGACAGCTATGTTCATTCCTTTCCTTATTATAATATTGTATCATTTCATCTCTTCATGTATGCTCTTTACAGTCTAGGGGAACTTGAAGGATGCCCCTGGTTGCATTGAGCATAAATGGTTGTCTAAGTTTTGTCGCATAGTGTCAGGTAGACACCCGGTCACAGGAATTTTGTTAATTCTTTTATGGATCTTTATTATACTCTATAGCGGACCCCATTTTGATGAGAGAAGGCTTGGATATATATATATATATATATATATATATATATATATATATATATATATATATATATATATATATAATATTGTGGAGTATGAAGTTTGTAAACACGAGCACAAGAGCTTTTCCAAGGGAACAAAATTATAATACTAAATGCAATAAAAGTATAATCATCGCCAAAGGCGGAGCAACAAATTACTCACTGGGGGACCCAAATAAAGCTATCAACAACAATAATACTAAAAACTTGAATATAAAGAAAGTTCTTAATTATATTATTAAAAATAAAGGCAGAACATATTACACGCAACTGGCTTGAATGCAATAAAAGTATAATCATCGCCAAAGGCGGAGCAACAAATTACTCACTGGGGGACCAAAATAAAGCTATCAACAACAATAATACTAAAATCTTGAATATAAAGAAAGTTCTCAATTATATTATTAAAAATAAAGGCAGAACATATTACACGCAACTGGCTTGAACCCATATAAAAAGTGTTTTTATTACAAAAAATATAAAAAAAGAGTATCAGTTTACAATCAACTCAGTCGAAGTGGAGATCTTGTTGGGTTTTGGTCTTTTACAAAGTGAATTTTAGTCCCACATCGGCTAGACCAAAGGAGTTGTATCTCTATATATTAGCTTTGCTAGTTTAGAGATGCACAAGTGGTGTGGAGGTGCACATGGGTGTGCCATGTGGGGTTATTTTTCTAATGGAAAAAAGGCTAAATCAACAATAAAAGCATTCATGCTTTTTGCTCTTGGAAAATTCATTTCCATGGAAGCTAAGCCCCGTAGGGGCTTAGCGACTCGGACTCGGACTCGGGCTCATGGGCTCATGAGGCGTAATGTGGCGTTTTGTTGGCGCACTTTGCACTTAGCACGTCAGGTTGCGCGCCAGGTTGCGGGCCAGGTTGCGCACAGGTTGCGCCGGGTGCGCTGGCTGCGCTGGTTGCGCAGTGGCGCAGGTTGCGTAGTGGCGCAGTGCGCGCAGTTGGCGCAGGTTGGCGCAAGTGGCTCAGTGCGCGGAGTGCAAGGAGCGCAGGTTGCGCGCAGTTGGCGCAACTTGCAGCAGAACGTGCGTTTGCACGTTCTGGACGGTTGCTACATGTTCGGGGTGGTTTTTACCACGTCCCTAACTTTGTGGCAACCGAGCAGTTGCTGCAGGGCCTATATAAGGCATTCTCTCTCTCATAAGGCATGATATACAAAAGAAAAGAAGTCACCACAGAAAGTTTACGAAGTGTTTTTTAACACAAGTAAACAGAGAATTATGAAGTGTTTTTTTAACACCTTTCTGATTGAAATTTGCTTGCGAATTCTAGCAGCCTTCGAGAGAGAGGAAAGGCGCCGCACCAGCGTTGCTTTTGCACGGGAGTTTGTGTCCATCCGAGGAGTCAGAAGAGCAGGAGTGTTCCAAGTTCTCCGACGAACTTGCTAGTTCCTGGAAGCTGTTCGTGTAGGACGAATAAAGCTTTGAGCAACGGTGATTATTCACCCCAGCAGGAGTTCTTCCATCTTTCGCCAGTCATCTTCTTCATTGCTGCCAGTAATTCTGATTGTATCTTCTTTTTAGAAGTACTACGATCGATTGCTGTGGATTACGAAATCTTTTTAGATTCTCGTAATACTGAAACGAGATCTTTTTAAATCTTCGTTATACTCACGCAACCTTCCTAGAAGCGTTGCGTTGGAACATTGTTTTTACAATTGTTTCATCTTCTCAGTTTTCCATCGAAAAATTGTGCCCCGGCAATAACAGATCTATGCCCACAAAAATAGAGTTCTTAACCACTTGGCTACCAGTTCTTTGATGTCATAAAACATCTTGTCTTTATTATACTATTTTTCATCAAAAAAAAAATTTCACTAAACTTGCTTGAAATGATTAAAAGTATGCTCTCTACCATAATTCTTGGGGTGGCCTGGGCCCCACCTAGCCACCCCTGGTTCCACCCTAGATCATCGCACAAGCTTCTTGCAAGACAACATGCACTTTTTCAAGATAATTACCAAGACAACCAGTTGAAAAAGGTCAAAATATTTGCATCTAAAAGGGGAAAAGTCTGAAACATGTTGAAATGGGCATATAGCATATATGAAGACAAATTGCACTATTATGGAAAGAGGACATACATAATAGGTATCATCTTAAGAGCATTAGCCAGTCCCACGTTCTATTATGAACTTAACACCAGTAGCAAGTTATTTTACATAAGGCTACAGAATTTGCAAGATACCTGGGACTCAGGACCACCATCCTGTGAGCCAAATTGTCTCCGGATAGCACTATACCTTACGGCAATACAAACAGCTCTAGATAAAGCTATAGACGCATCAGCCACAATAGTTTGACGCACATAAACCATGGTACCATAAACAAGCTGCCTGGGAACATCGGAGTGCAAGTACTTTCCCTCCCTTGTCACCTTGGACAATCTGCATTGGTTTAACATTTTATATTTCATCAATATGTTTAAGTCGTGAAAATTTCAGCAGAATTAATAATCCAAGCTCATATCACAAACAAACAAGCTATATGATTACAACATTTCATAAAGTGAATGAAGGTGAGATGGGCTTTTGGATCTTGACCCCTTATAGACAGAAAATGTGAAACATATAGTATATACATATGAAATTGACCATGCAAGGGCAAGAATTACATGCATAATAAAACAAAATCAAGAACCACCTTCAACAGGTATCAAATTTGAACTGCTTACACACCAAGTGGGCTACAACATTATGGGCTATATCCAAAATCATGAGTGATAAAATCACTTAAAAAAAAGTGATAAATCACTTAAAAAAGTGATAACTCATCCCCACCTGTCCCTTCCCCACACCCCAACCCTACCTCCCCCCCCCCCCCCCCCCCCCCCCCCCCCAATCACAACCACCCACCCACAAAATTATTAAAGGGTTTCTCGACGAGATTCAACAATAACTCATCTAAGACACTTGCTCTTCCAGTTTTTTCAACATAGTTTTTTTGTGTTTTCCACTATCATAAAGAATTAAAAGTTTCAACATATTGTGATTACAAAGCAATCATTCTGTCACTCTAACAGACTCCTTATCCTAAATGATCAGACTGAAAAATTGTTGTTTGTAAAGAATGACTCCTCCAAATCTTTCTCATATTTACCTTTCTTCAGTCATATGCCATTGGCAATTGATTTCTGCACTCTTTCATTCCTTTGTTTTAAATATTATAAATGCAGACAGAATAGTTTGATATACAACGTCTGGATACAAGGTACCACATAAGAGGCATAACAAAGAAATTATTATAAATAAATAAAAGACGTTTCTAGTGTTAAAAGCTGAACAAACCTCATCAACATTTGATCTCTTGGTATGCGCACATGATCAAACTGTAGAACACCATTATCCATTGTATTATACGCACCATTTCCGAATTTTGTTCCAATATCGCCGACAGTGATACCAGGAAGAGGTGAGTGATCATCTAAGCTCCTCAATTGAACTATGAAACCTGGAATTTTATAACGTGATATATCACTGCAACAAAAAGAATACTACTATTCACGAATCACAACCTTAGGAAAACAAAATGTGAAACGCATACCATGTACACCATGGTCCTGACCATCAGTAATAAGACGGGCATAGACAACTGCATGTGTTGAAACTTTTCCCAAGCCACCTGGCCACCACTGATCGTGAAATAAAAGACAAAGTCAAATAATAGATAACAGAATCCAAAAACCTAAATTTATTATGTGAAAGTAAGTCATTCTGAATTGAGGGAATTATCAACAAGTATCATATTGCAATAAACTGAGTGCACAATAATAGAAGAATTGGTACCAAAGGAAACATTTATCAGCAAAGCACCACTATATATAAGAATATAGCGTGATATCTCATACTTACTTTGCTTGAAGTTAGAGTTGGGCTGTGAATGACAAATTCATCAGATTTTGGATCAAAGGTCGCAGTTGTCTCGAGGCCTTGGACGTTTGAGCCATGACCAAGTTCAGTCTGTGCATAGCAGCCAATTATTTGCATCTTATAGGCTAATGTTAACCATTTATTTTGCTGCTCATCAGTCCCTTGTCCTTTTATAGCAGGAATGAACATGCCCTGTTAAAAAAAAGTGAAATGCATGTCAGCTTTGAAAGGTAATAAAAAGAACAAGTATAAGCATAAATTTTGAGTAAACTAAGTATTTCAATGATTATGGAGACACAAAGAACAACTGAATCATAGTATGATAAGGAACCTTTCCTGATAAGATCCGAGAATCAAAATATATGACCAGTTTCTATCACTAGCATACTTCTCTCCATATGTGGATTTAGTCTTTGGCTCATGGTTCAAAGATCCGTTACTCATATGGAACACTCACCATGAGTATCGGTATCATTTGCCAATCACCATTGGCTATCATGAAGGCTCTATATTAGTCCTTATATTTATGCATAAGTCGTAGTTGTACGGAAGAGGAGCTTTAAAACCCAAAGGACTCAAAACTAGAAGCATGAAAAATATATATATACCAAGCAAAGCTTTCATAAAATTCATGAAATGATGGAATGGGTCAATTCAAAGATTTTGCATTACACTGACAGGGATCAGAAGTACTTACCCAGTGCAAATCCACATAAGAAGGCTCGTCAACAAAGTTCCTTAACTTTTCTGCCTCTTCCTCTGCCATACAGTCAATGTTTGGAATAAAAGGGTTAAATGGTCAATCACTTTAGTAGCATACCATTGAGTTATATATATATATATATATATATATATATATATATATATATATATAGAAAATGGTAATTGTGTCGAAAGCTCCCACCGGGAATCGATCTCATGACCACTTGGGCCGCATGCCTCACCACTACCACTAGGCTAGGGGTCATTGGCAATATATATAGGCAGCTATTCAAAATATGGATACTCTTATGAATAACACTATTATACTCTGGCAATTTGCATAGTAGGATCACTTTAGTAACAGTCGATCACTTTAGTAAATTCTTTTGCAACGAATAATTGCAACTCCGGAAATGGAATCTCAGGAAATCTTTTCTTATCTAGAGTCATTATATGTGTGTGGATATGTATGAAATATAGATTTTATTAGATCGAACAATAATTAGCTCTGGATAGGGCAACCCAACTCCGTGGTCCGGACCCGAATGTGATAAGTCGAATGTTAGTACGAGTTCACCAAGTATGGAATCACAATTACACCTGTGAGACGAAGCTCGTTGATGCGCTTCCATGCATGGGCAGCCTTTCTCAATGTGTTGTTAAACAGCTCCTTTCGGCCAAGCATCGTCCGAGTATCCTTTTGAAACACCTGGATAAGCAAAATTGGGCCTATTGGATCAGATTTATCTCACATAACAAGGATCCCCATACATTTACATGAACTAAAATAATGAAACTATTGGGGGGAAACACGAAAAAATGGAATTCTTTGCAAGAAAGCTCCGAAGCAACTCTTAGTTCAACTATTAACAAGTCTTGCAAGGCATAATTAAGCAGTTGGGCATTTCAAGCTCTACAAATTGTACCAAAGATTTCTTTTTTTGGACAAATCAACAGCTAAAACCTATACTTAAGCAAAATCCAGATGAAAAATTAAGCCAAATTGTACCAAAAAATCATTAATTTTTTTTGGACAAATGAAAATATACAAAAAATATTTTTTTCACAGACCCAACAGCAATTACTAGTAGCAAAGGAGAACTCTTGTGAGATATCAAGCCAAGCTGCAAGAAAAATAGAGTTTTACTTAAAAATAACAAAAAAAAAAAGCACAACCCAGATGAGAAAGAAATCCAAGTTTGTACCGAAAATTATTTCCTTTCGACTTGTAGCAAGCAGAAAATTCATCTTTAACCATTAATCACAACAATCTTTGCTAGCACAACATAACCCACATGAGAAATCATGCCAAATCTCAAGAAAGAACAAATCTTTAACCCAAAAAAAATCAAAATAAATCACCCCCCCCCCCCCCCCCCCCCCCCCCCCCCCCCCCCCCCCCCCCCGCCCCCCAAAAAAAAAAAAAAAACTCACGGGATCACTGGCGACGAGACGAGCCATCCGGTCGGAGACCTCGAGCGAGTGCCTGGATCCGGCCCAGACCACCTTCATCGCCTCCACGTCGAACGCAGCCTTGCCCCTCTCCTCGGCCAAGTAATCCACAGCCTGAACCTCCATTTTTTCCCGAATAAAAATCCTCGCTTTTTTCTTTTCTATTTCAGAAAGAAGAAGAAGAAGAAGACTACTTTTGATCCATGTAATTGGAATAATATTTATACAGGGAGGTGACTGGTAATCCCATTGGGGAGAGTAAATTGCGAATTTGCCATCGACTTTTTGAACATTTTAACATCACGTAGACGACATGGAAGATTTCGTACTCCTACAAAACTCTCGTCGACGCCTCGACGGACTACTAATTTTATACTATGGAGGAGGAGAATAAATAGGTTTTGTTAACATTTTATATTAATATTTTTATGGATATATTTATCAATTTATATTTTATATTTGTCAATACATATTTTTCAAAAATATTGATAAATATATTAATAGAAGTACTAATATAAAATGATTGCTATTAAACGCACCCTCATCTCTATTCTGTTTATCATTCTATTTATTTGTAGGAGATTTGACCAACTTTATATAACTATTTTTAAAAATTAAACTATCAGTTACACTCCGTCCCCCACAAGTTAATTTAAAATATATATATAGACTTATTAATTTTTATTTTAACTTTTGATTAAGTGTTTAACCGATTTTTTTTTTTAGATAACTGAACATTTTTTAGTCTTTTTTTCTTAAACAAACATGAAAAAAGAAAATATAAACCTTCTATTCATCAAATTTTATTAGTAAATTTTTCAATAAAAATAAATGTCAAAACGTTCTATCCATAGCGAAGATGAATGACAATTTCGAAGAAGATGAGCAATGGTTGTTAGAAGATTTGGAAGTTGAAAAAATATATAAATATTATAGACGAAGGTGACGATGATAAAAAAAAAAAGTTAATATGATAATAAAAATATTTAAATAATTAAAGAAATTAAAAAAATATAGAGGCAGGTAAAAAGGAGGTGAATTGAAAAAATGTTATAAGGTAAACTTTAAAAAAAAAAGTAAAGTGATTAAAAATAAGGATACATTTAACAATATCCATATAAAATATATTTAAAAGATTTTGTTAATACATTAATAAAGTATATATTTATTAATAGATTAATATGTACTTTATGTCACATGCTAAGAAAAATCCAGAATAAATATCATACTCGTGGTGGGGATGACGGATGGACAATCATTTATTGGATTCTGAGTAGATGAATGAAGGTTCCCTTTTCTTCTTTCTGGCTTTTAGTTACTGCTTACCAAAATCCAGCTAATCATAAGTGAATTGTTGCGGTAGGCCGCATGAACCTTTAAATTAGATGGAACATATAGTTAACTTAACGAATAATAATTTCGAGATTCAAATTCCAACATAAATTATTCAAAAAATTGTATAAAAAGCATTGAAGTTTTATATAATTGTAAAAAAGTATCAAGTTTTTCTAAATTTTATTTTGAGCATCCATACGGCAATTGAAATGTCGTATGATGATGTCAGCTAAGGTATTAACCGTTAACAGGGATTAACGGGGGGGTGTAATCAGATTAGGATCAGACGGCAAATGAAAAGCCGTTCGCTGACGTCAGCTTGCTGCAAATGAATTGTTGTTTGGTGTTTGAATTTTTTTTTTTTTTTTTACTGCGGTGGTTTATTGTTGGCGGTTGGGGTAAATGTGAGTAGGTGGGTACATTGTGTATAAGTGCTGCTGGGAAGGGGGTGGGGTAAATCAGCGGTAAATTTTGAAGGAGAAAGAGAAGGAGGAGAGACCGAAGTAGAAGGAGAAGGAGAAGGAGAAGAGCCTCGAGAGGTAAAAAAAAAAAAAAAATTGGTTGTGTATTTTTTTTTAGAAAATATTGTAGAAAATATTGTAGAAATATTTATTCATGACATAATTTTAACTACCCAAAAAGCTGTGGTTAAATTTAGTTAAATATAGTTTTAATTATGACATATTTCAGATGGAAACAAAAAACGATGGACGTATTCCTGGTGGACCAACAACACCTACTATCGTTGAGGAGCGACGGTCCCACATTTCAGACCGCGTATTCTTATGATCGTTAATTTTCCTGCTGAATAAATTATGCTTCTTAGAATAAAAAAAACTCATGAATTAACCAAAAACATTTTACAGTTATATGACTATCCTCCAGAGGTTAGATTACGTGAGCATGGGGAATGGCGTCACGGTTGGGAGCTATCATTTCTCCAAAAACAACTTGTGGAGTCATTTGGATTTTCCCACGTCGACGCAGTTCGTCTCAGACGTCACGATAGGGATCACATTTTGAGTTTGGTCGAGCGGTGGTGGCCGGTACGGAACACATTGCAGTTTCCGGTTGGTGAGATGACGATTACCTTGGCCGACGTGGCGATGATCTTGGGGTTACAGATTAACGGTACCCTGTCTATTTTGATGAGAGTGCAAATGTGGGTGACCTCATCAGGACCTATTTAGGACGTGATCCAGCACCAGATCAAGGTACCAGTACTGGTATCAAGCTTACTTGGCTTTGTACCAATTTCCAGCATATTGACCACATCGGCTCGGAGTTTGTTACTCCAGATGACGCGCGGGTACGTAATACATATTTTATACACTTGAATTGTAATATTCCAATTTAATACCAACAAATTTTCTTGTTTTCAGGTAATATGCTGCACCAGAGCCTACTTATTAAGCCTCTGTGGGTGTCTTTTATTTCCTGATGGCACGACAAACGAGGTTTCCGCTTACTTTCTCCCATTTTTTGAAAACTTGGGCCAGCGTTCACCGTATTCCTGGGGTGCAGCAGTCTTGGCCTATCTCTACAGTTCGATGACTACCTTTGTTTCTGTTAGAGAAGGGGAAAGTTTGCATCGGGGTATCTCCGGCTTTGTGACTCTCATACAGGTACAATTGATAAATCGAGTGAATTTACAGCTATGTCTGTTACACATTTTTAATGTTGGCCCATATATTTGATCTGCAGCTATGGTCATATGAACATTTTTTTATCGGTCGGCCACTTAGCCGCATCCCACTAGGCCAACGGATCTTTCCGGCAGGAGTTAGATGGAACTCCGACGATACGGATCCCGCTCACTGTCTTACACGAATGGTATCCATTTATCGAAACAATTTCGATACAATAGCTAACACCGAGGTAAATATTTTTTCTTTATTACATTTCACTTTTAGCTTTGTCGATACAATATGAACTATAATATTTAAATGTGCCATAGGTAAACTGGACTCCTCAATCGTGCCCGTAGGAGGTGATAGATGATGTTGTTGAGAGTAGTAGACATAGATATTATGTCATGTACAATTCGTACATTATGTTTCATCCCGCTGATCGTGTCCTGCGACAGTTAAGGTTGAAACAAGTCGTACCGTTAGACCCTCTGCCCTCAAGTATTGGAAGATCACGGATAATGGCGCGAATTTAGCAACATTGTTTAGGATGGGAGCACCGATATACCACACATGACGTGACCCACATGTCGGCCGTTGTGGATGATGACAATGACTGTAAGTTTCAAATTATAATACTTATAGATAAGATCAAATTTCTAGTAAAGTTTATTTTAATTGTACAATTACTGCAGTCTTTGGCACATATCACTTCTTGAACTGGTACATGTTCCGCGCATCTAGAATCGCCAATATGTCTTTGAGGAGGCTCGGATTACTCAACGAGCAATGGATGATTATAGTCATCGTGCCAGAACCATACAAGTAAATACGATGGTATGTGCATAAATATAAATCAAATAAATAATGATATTGTCACGACCCGCACCCTAGAGTAAGGGCACAATAAGTGAATACGCCCAGCCTACGCCGCAGTGTCGGCGGTAGAACGCTGTCCTAGGTCACAACATCTAACAATGTAAGGTACCTGTACAGTTTATATACTCCAAATGGAGATGACATAACAATATACAGTCTCAATCACATCTAAGGTAGAAGAATGAAAGATAGATAGATAGATAGATAGATAGTAACTCAAAGAGAACAGTACAATAGAAGAAATAAGTCTAAGTGTCTAGGATAACATAACATCCAGAATATCAACCCAATATACAAAATAAGTCTAAGGGTCTACACATCTCAACATCTCAAAATACAACTCAGAATGTGAGACAAAATAATAATATAAAAATGACTGTCTAGCTAAACTAGCCTAGACTACTGGGGCAACATCCTCAGCTGCAGGTGGATCCTGCTGAGGGTCTACATCACAAGAGTCATCTAGACCTGCTCCATAATATGTAGTCACCCATGCCTCATCCTCGTCCTCTGTAATATTTTTAACAGGTCCAGTCAGGACAGGAACGAGCACAATACATCTCACACAGTTCATATCAGGTTAGGAAATACAATACAAGCAATAGAGTAAAATACAGGAAATGCTGAAAGGAAATATATGCTGTAAAAGAGATAGCTGTAAAGGAAATATCTACTGTATATAGAGAACTGTAAGTGGCTAGTGATGTAGAGTACAAGATAGGCATGTGAATGGCTAGAATTTATACATGATTACACTACTGAGTTTATACATGATTACACTACTTTGGAATTATTCACATGACTACTTCTACTCCTCCATTTCCCCAATCAATACACAAGGATCTAGACAAGTTACGTTATTATACATTACTTCACATGAGGCTCATAAATGAGTATACGTAAAGTTATACATGTGGGCTCAGTGAACATAAGAGTATATGATCACATGAGTATACATGCATGATGAAAGCATAGGAGTACATGATGAAAGTGAAACACATGTAACATGAAGTATCCGATGCTCCCGAGAGGGATAACATCTCATGAAAAGATCCATATAGTACCAGTCCGTGTTACCAACGTGACAACATCAAGTAAAGTAATCTAGAGCGAGAAGTAAAGCCTAAACAAGTATAAAACTGTCAGAGAATGTACTCGTCTGATATCCTGAATGACTGGTGAAAATGGATGTCTGGACTGGAGTAACTGGATCCTATTTAGAGCAACATAGGTCACAATATAGCCATAATGGTAAAAATAGAGTATACAATGCATACTACATGATTCTAGGTCAATCTGGTCAATAGTCAACTCTTGGTCAACTTTAAAAGTCAAACTAGGTCAAACTAGTCAAAGTTAGGTCAACCAATGTCAAACTAGTTAAGGTTTAGTCAAACTTAGCTTAACTAGTCACTTTAGGTTAATCTTAGTCAATTCTAGGTTAATTAGGTCAAGTTTGACCTAAGGTTGACTTTGGTCAACTACCTAAGTCAAGGGTCAATGGTCAAATTAGGGTTAGCCCCTAAGTTGCCATAGGCTAGTGACTATGACCATAGGCTAATATTTCTAGGTCACTACACATAGGTTCCCATATAGCTTTCTATAGGTAAACCTACATCTATGTAATATATATACATAGCCCTCTATATACAATTCAATATATATATATATATATATATATATATATATATATATATATATATATATATATATATATATATATATATATATATATAGTGAGAGAGGGAAATAGAGAGAGAGTGTGATAGGAAATGAGAGTGTGCCACACTGTGACAGTGGGAGGGGAAGGTCCTGATCTCTGAAACAGAGATCATACAAAACACACACACACACTATACACACACACACACACACACACACACACACACACACACACACACACACACATATATATATATATATATATATATATATATATATATATATATATATATATATGTATATGTATATACATACACACACACCATTATATATATATATATACATACACACACACACCATATACATGTGTAAATACACATACACATACACAAGTATATACACTATGTATATACACACTAACACATGTATATACATCACTAATTTTCTCCACCAAATCAATTCAAAATTCATTTTGAAATTCAAAAAGGAAAACTGGAAAATACCAAAAAACAGAACTCAGTGCACTGTGCACTCGAGAAGTGGTAAATCCAATCCCGAGACCAAATCGACCTAAGACCCAAAACTCTTGGTTGGTAAACGTGTCCCCCAGTGTCCCCTAGTATCTAGGGTGCCTGCATGCCCACCACGACACGACACGGCATGTCCAACACGAGAAAACCCAATCGGGTAACACTGACACACACTAACAGTGCACTGTGTCGTGCACGTGTGCAATTAGCTCTAGGACACGACACACACACACTCACATCACGTGCTCGTGTCAGTAGGTGCGCCTAGGGTTAGTGCACGTGTCCAACACCCTGATTCGTGTCCACGTGGTGTCTACACTCGACACGACACGCGTATCAGTGGGTAAAAATGTGTGTTTCAGATCGCGTCGTGCACGCGGTCGAGTGTCTCGTGCTCGTGACACAGGACACGACACACCTCGTGCTCGTGTCCAAGTGTCCGCCCAATGATGGGCTACACGTGTGTCACCCTGACACGACACCACGACACGTATGCATGGGACACGGGGTCCGTGTCTAAGTCAATTTTTCGACTGAACGTGCGTGTGTGTGGCCAGTACGGCCCCGAATCCGTGTCCGATACAAAACGACACATCATGAATTTTGGGGGCTTGTTCGCAGACATTGCCCCCGTGTCCATGCCAATTTTGGCGTGTCCACGTGCTCTGTACAGTGAGTACGAGACACGTGTGAGCAGGGCACTGTGTGTGTTCAGTGCACAGCGTGTTCGTGTCCATTCTGGACACGGACACGGCACCAATTCGTGCTCAGTCAAGTGGGTACGTGTTCTACTAGTCTAGGGCTACCCAAAAGTGTAATTTGTTTTACATTTTAACTAAATTCATTTCTTTGTGGCATTTCACCAAACATTGTTTTTCAACCTTGGATACGTGTATGATACGGACACCAAATCAAACCTAGTTTCTACCAAACTTGACCCACAGCTAGGGTATACCTATATGCATGCATTTGTGAAGAAAAATTACAATATTAACAAAGTTTGTAGGTATTTACCTATTGAGTGAAAACTCAAGAATTTCCAAAGAAAATGAGGGGGGGTGTCCTCTTCACTTGATGGTGCCCAAGGCTTTGTGTCCTGCTTGCTAGCCTCCCTTGACACCCTCTAGGTTGTAGGAACCCAAGCAAAAGACTAGGGTGAATTTTGAGCTATTTTGAGGAAGTTATGGAGGTTTGAAGGTTGAGGGAAATTTCTAGGTTTTTAATACATGCAAAATGGTATGTAAAGGATTTAATGTAGTTATATAAGAAGGGGCATGGTAGGGGTGCCCTTGGCCGGCCATGGCAAGGGGGGGGGGGGGGGGTCCTCTTGCCTTCCTTCATGGTGAAGGTATGGACTTTCATGCCAAAGTAATAGATCTTTTGAGGTTTTCAAGGAAAATATCTAATATGTAAATATCTTAGATATTTCCTACCTTGACTAATATGTAATATCCATCCTCTAGTCTCTAGGTTAGTGGCTAACCTCTAGATTAGGGTAAACTAGGTTAGGGGCTCTCATGACAATAATTAAATAATAATAATTTACATAAATCCAATAATTCCAATAATTCCTAGTAAATTACCAAAATACCCCTAAGACTAAAAAGCCCTAACTTGATGTTCTAAACCTATGGCTAGGCTCATATGATCATGGTTAGTCTTTAGGTTAAGTAATCTCTAAGGTTCCACTAATTTAAACCCCCATTGCATAATTCAACAATCATCTAGTTTAAACTAACTAAAAATCATCTAAAATTATAACATGCATGAATTATCACTAATAAATGATTATTAATACAAATTTTCAAAATTATTCTAATTTCAGAAATGTGGGTGTTACAAGTCTACCCTCCTTAAAATAATTTCGTCCTCAAAATTTAAAAACGAAACTAAAACTGATGAGAAGAATAGAAAATCATACCTCAAGGTACAAATAGATAAGGGTATCGCTCGCGCATCTCATCCTCCCGTTCCCAGGTGGACTCTCCTGGAGAATGATGCCTCCATGCGACGCGAACCAGGGGTATCGACTGGTTCCTCAATACCTTCTTCCGTCGATCCAGAATCTCAACAGGCTGCTCTGGATAACGAAGAGTAGGTCCCACCTCGATCTCGGAATGATCAAGTACATGGCTAGGATCTGCCACGTACCGTCTCAACTGCGACACGTGAAATACGTTGTGGACTCCCTCCAATGTTGGTGATAAGTTTAGCATGTAAGACACGTCACCGACTCTCCCGCTGATAACGAAAGGGCCGATGAAACGCGGGCTAAGCTTCCCACCTCCACCAAAGCGTATAGTGCCACGTGTCGGAGATATCCTCAAAAATACCTGGTCTCCAACCTAATCACAAACAAGGTCTCAATTTAACTATGATAATCAAACATGGTTAACAAAACACAAACAAGACAACCTAATTCTAATCCTATCTCTAAGCTGTACCTCAAACTCCAAAGGTCTGCGGTGGCTATCGGTCCAATGCCGATGTCTGTCATGTGCCACGCGAAGTCAATCTCTGATGAGCTTCACCTTCTCAGCTGCATCCACAACCATCTCAGGTCCCAATAAAGCTCGCTGCCCAATACCATCCCAAGACAAGGGGTACGACATCTACACCCGTACAGTGCCTCGAAAGGTGATATCTCAATGCTGGCCTGAAAACTGTTGTTGTATGCAAACTCCACTAAGTGCAGGTGACACTTCCAAGTTCCTCCAAAGTCCAAGACACAAGTCCGCAGCATGTCCTCCAGTGTCTGAATGGTCCGCTCTGACTGTCCGTCTGTCTGAGGGTGGTATGCAGTACTAAACTTGAGATGAGTGTCCAAGCTAATATGCAAGCTCCTCCAGAAATGTGAAGTAAAACGACTGTCCCGGTCCGATACAATGCTCACTGGAACTCCATGAAGTCTGACTATCTGTCGCATATACATCTCCGATAGCTTCTCGGTAGACAAACCCACTTTGAATGGCAAGAAGTGGGCCGATTTGGTCAACCTGTCTACGATGACCCAAATCGCGTCCTTTCCTCCTGGAGTACGCGGCAATCCCGAAACAAAGTCCATCGTGATGTGCTCCCACTTCCACTTCGGAATGGGCAATGGCTGTAACAGTCTCCCTGGCCTCTGCCTCTCTGCCTTTACCTGCTAACAGATCAAAAATCTGGCTACAAAGCGTGCTACCTCGCGCTTCATCCCACTCCATCATACATGCTCCCTCAGATCCCTATACATCTTGTTGGCTCTCGGATGTATAGAGTACTGAGAATGGTGGGCCTCCTGTATAACCTGCTCCCAAAAGTCTCCACTGGGCACACACAGTCTGGAACCGTACCTCAATGCGCCATCCCCTGCAAGAGTGAACTCATCGTCCGCCAATCCTGCTCTGACCTGCTCCCTGATGCATCATAGAGAAACATCGTCGAACTGAGCCGACTTGATCCTATCAATCAAGTCCGACTGAATCTGAAGGCCCCACATCTGCATCTGCACTCCCGGCACAATCACCTCGATCCCAAGGCTCTCCAAGTCTGCTAACAAGTGACGATCCATCGTCAAACACATGGCTGTCGGATATCTGCTCAAAGCATCGGCAACTACGTTGGCCTTCCCTCGGTGATACTGCAGTAGAATGTCAAAGTCCTTCATCAGCTCCAACCATCTGCACTGCCTCATGTTGAGCTCCTTCTGCGTAAACACGTATTTCAAGCTCTTGTGGTCTGTAAATATCTCCACGCGCTCTCCATACAAATAGTGTTTCTACAGCTTCAGAGCAAAGATAACTACCGCCAACTCCAAATCATGGGTAGGGTAGTTCTTCTCATGGGGACGTAACTGCCTGGAAGCATAGGCAATCACCTTCCCATGCTGCTACAAGACACAACCCAAACCCTTCCCCGAGACGTCACTGTAGATAGTGAACCCGCCTGATCCTGATGGCAATGTCAGAATCGGGGCTGTCGTCAACCGCTTCTTCAACTCATCGAAGGCGGCCTGACACTCCTCAGACCAGACAAACTCTGCGTCCTTCCGGGTCAGCCTAGACAACGGCTCTGCAACCCGGGAGAAATCCTGGACGAACCTCCTGTAGTAGCCTGCCAATCCTAGGAAGCTCCTGATCTCTGCCACTGACGTCGGTGCTGTCCAAGCCTCAACTGCTGATATCTTCCTTGGGTCGACTGAGATCCCATCTCCAGTCACCACATGACCCAAGAAGTCAACTCTGTCCAGGAAGAACTCACACTTCGAGAGCTTGCCGTAAAGCTGCTCCTGCCTGAGAGTCTCCAGAACCACTCTCAAGTGCTCCTCATGCTCCTCCTCAGTCTTCGAGTACACCAGGATGTCGTCGATGAACACCACCACGAACTTATCTAAGTACTGGTGGAATACCTTGTTCATCAAGTTCATGAACACCGTCGGGGCATTAGTCAACCCAAACGGCATCACCATAAACTCGAACTGGCCATACCGCGTCCTGAACGCCGTCTTCGGAATATCCTCCCTCTTCACCTTTACCTGGTGGTAGCCTGACCTCAGATCGATCTTCGAGAATACCCGAGCTCCGCTCAACTGATCGAAGAGATCATCGATCCACGGCAGAGGATATCTGTTCTTGATCGTCAGACTGTTGAGTGCCCTGTAGTCGATACACATCCGTACCGACCCATCCTTCTTCGGTACAAAGAGTACCGGTGCACCCCAAGGTGAAGAACTAGAGCGGATAAAGCCCTTATCCTGCAACTCATCCACCTGCTTCTTCAATTCCACCAACTCGCTGTTGTTCACTCGATAGACATGCTGAGAAATCGGTTCCGCACCTGGAACCAAGTCTATCGAGAACTCAACGTCTCTGTCTGGTGGAAGCCCAGGCAATTCCTCTGGAAATACGTCCCTGAACTCTGCTATCAATGGATGTGGAACTGGCTGCTCCTCAACTAAAACTCCACAGAAAACTCCGCTAGTCTGCTCTGCCTGCCGTCGGGAATACACAAACTCTGGCTCTCCTGGCGCTCTGAACAGAACTCTACCACCGCAGAAATCTATGCTGGCATGGTGCCTGCTCAACCAATCCATACCGAGTACAATATCGTAGTTCGGTAGTGGCATTACGAGCAAACACACATCCAACTCTCGGCCTCCCAAAACTACTCTCCGTCCCTTGCAAATATCACGAATGAGGATAATGCCACCCCCAGTCGTGATCTTGCAAGTCCTAGACAACGATTCAGATATAACATGATGTCTAATTGCAAAAGATACTGATACAAAGCTATAGGAAGCCCCAGAATCGAACAATACAAAAGCTGGAATGGAGTCGAGAAGAATAGAACCTGCTATCAGCTCTCCAGTAACCTCAGCATCCTCTGCTGCCATGGCGAAAGCTCGCCCCTGCTGTCCACCCTTGGCCTGATGCTGGTGCTGGATGAACCTCTGCTGCTGAGTCGGCAAAGGTCCCTTCTGCTGCCCTGCCGGAGCCTTGGCTCCGCCTCCCTGAACTGATCGTCCCGAAGACATGGGACACTCCCTCAGCTGGTGGTCTCCGGAACCACAGAGTAGACACCTGCCGAGCCTCTTCCTGCAGTCATTCCATCCATGACCCTGTTTTTTACAGAAAGTGCAACTGACGACCTGCTGCCTGGGTGCCTGCTACTGGTGCCTCGGCTGCTGCTGCACCTGCTGGAACGGCCTCTGCTGCTGAAATGGCCTCTACTGCTGGTGCTGAAAATGAGGCCTCTTGGCCTGTCCTCCACTACTGCCAGCTCCCTGAGTGTCGTGGCCCCTCTTGAGCTTCAGCTCAAGATCATCCTCAGTCGCCATCGCTCCTGTCAGAATCTCTTCAAAAGTGGCATTCCTGTCACTCCTGGTCAAGGACTTGACCTCCTTGACCAAGCCCTTCCTGAACCTCCTCGCCTTCGCTGTCTCGCTAAGGCCCTCCACAAATCTGCTCAACCGGCAAAACTCATCGGAATACTCCTCTACAGTCTGGTTCCCCTGAACCAGGTTCTCGAACTGGGTCTCCAAGGCACCGAGTGCCTGATCCGGGAAAAACTTCCCCTTGAAGAGCTCCTTGAAAGCTCCCCATGTCTGCCCTGGAGTGCCTACTCTCGGGTCCGTCTGATACCAGGTACGGGTAAGATCCCGCATCTGGCTGGCTGCTGCCTCTATCTGGAGTCCGGCTGGTATCTTCGTCAGTCGAAAAATCTCCTCGATGTGCTCAATCCAGTCATCAGCATAAAGAATCCCCTCGGTCCCCAAGAAGTCCCTGGGGTTCATCTTCTTGAACTCCTGAATGCCCGGAATCCTCTGCTGTCGTGGCTGTCCCAATCCTCCCTGTGGCTGGACAGCCAACCTCTCCACCGTCGCTCTAGCCAGCTGATGGGCCTCATCTATGCCCCTGGTAAAGTCCGCTGCCTGACGTTGCTGCTGGGCCTGCTGCGTCTCTAGAAAATGCTGGAAGTATGAAAGCATCTGTGCAGCATCCACTAATCCAGATGGCATCGACGGCTGGAACTGCTGCTGGTGCTGCTGAAATTGTGGCTGACAAAACTGCGGGGGAGGCATGTCTGGGGTAGCTGGGATGGTCCCCCGAATAGATAGAGGTGTACCTCCAAATGTGGCAGAAGCTCCCACATGAGCTGGAGTAAGGGGAGCTGTGGTCCCCGGGTCCTGGTGAGCTGGACGAGAGGTGGCAGACCTCTCAGTGGTGTCACCTGGACCGAGACGCTGCGATCGTGTCTCCACCATCCTGAAGACAGATCACCAAGAAATCAATACAGAGAAGAAACGATATAGTCAAAGGGAACAGTTTATTTCAAAAGAAAGAAAATATCAGCAAGAATTTAGATAGCAGGGATTTAGATAAGAATTTTTTTTCTAATGTGATTGAGTACCTCAAAACTACATCCTAAATCCTACTGCAGGCTGTAGCGATACTCTAGTTCGAATACCACCACATAAACAGACCTGTATGGGCCACCACTAAAACGTGTCACGACCCGCACCCTAGAGTAAGGGCACAAGAAGTGAATACGCCCAGCCTACGCCGCAGTATCGGCGGTAGAACGCTGTCCTAGGTCACAACATCTAACAATGTAAGGTACCTGTACAGTTTATATACTCCAAATGGAGATGACATAACAATATATAGTCTCAATCACATCTAAGGTAGAAGAATGAAAGATAGATAGATAGATAGATAGTAACTCAAAGAGAACAGTACAATAGAAGAAATAAGTCTAAGTGTCTAGGATAACATAACATCCAGAATATCAACCCAATATACAAAATAAGTCTAAGGGTCTATACATCTCAACATCTCAAAATACAACTCAGAATGTGAGACAAAATAATAATATAAAAATGACTGTCTAGCTAAACTAGCCTAGACTACTGGGGCAACATCCTCAGCTGCAGGTGGATCCTGCTGAGGGTCTATATCACAAGAGTCATCTAGACCTGCTCTATAATATGTAGTCACC